>JAPMOR010110102.1:0-43746 GCA_026543865.1 Argiope aurantia
TTAAATGGATATTTTTGTTTCTTGACATTCGATCTAGACTCTAGATTCGATGTTTGGAATATTTTCCGAAAGGAGCTCCCTGAGAAAAAATTACTGTAGAGGGTATTTAAAAATAATGCTTGGTTTGAGTCTCCTGTTTAAAGATACTCGATTCCTTTTTTTCATTGTCTGGACGAAAGTAATGTTGCTCCAAGATGAGACGCAAACACTTCAGGAAATAAAAATCGAATAGCGAAAAAAAAAAACTTGATTATATTGTTTGTACTTCATTGCCGATTTTATATTTGTAAGGATTGCGGGAATGTCCCTTTGCGGTGATAATTTCAGAATTAGCACCTCATTGAAATAAAGTGAACAAATTTATGTAATGGGCATTACAAAAAACAAAAAAAAATCCACTTTGCGCCCAATGCATATCTTTTTCTGCTCACTATTTATCTTATTTTTCCTTGAAATTCACCTGAATAATTATTAACAATCATGAGCCTTGGCTTGATGAAATACTTGAAAAAGAAAACTGCTGGAATAAATTATAACGCCCACATTCACAAGCTTTTGTATATTTTCTCAGGTTGTTGACTTTTTTCCATTGCGCTACCACATAGGATGCTGCTTTCTTGTCTGAACATTTATTTGTCTCGATTCCTGAATGGATATTTCAGAATCACTTATGCATTACAAAAGTGAAAAAGCTTTCCACTGGTTTTTCGCTTGAAGCTTCTCAAATCATTCCATTTTTCTATTAAAATGACTGAAATATTTCCTTGTAAGTACTTGAGAAATTCTGAATGGATAAAGAACATGTATTACAAAGTAAAAATCACAGATCTTACTACACTGTCCCATTAATAGTTGAGCATCGTATAAAGGACTAAGTGCGGTAATAACATCTCTATTTGCTTCCATTCGAAACCAAATTTCAGAGCAAATTACTGTAGTGGGCACTATAAAAAAAAGCACATTTCTTGTTTTGTCCACTAGACATCTGTTTCACGAAGTTATTTGCTTAACTGCAAACGACATTCCATTATCTGCTCAGAATAACGTCTATTTTTCACACAACTTGCATTTTCACCACTATTCAAAAAAAGAAATTACCTGGACTGATTAATTCATTTGAAGGTCAGAGGTAATTTCG
The DNA here is from genome assembly GCA_026543865.1 of Argiope aurantia. Classification (NCBI taxonomy): domain Eukaryota; kingdom Metazoa; phylum Arthropoda; class Arachnida; order Araneae; family Araneidae; genus Argiope; species Argiope aurantia. The sequence goes on from JAPMOR010110102.1 coordinate 1,139, forward strand.
TTTTGCTCAGGACGTGGTTAAGTGATAAGCATTAATGTAAGAAATTGCACTGCACTGACACGCGATTTTCCATGTTTTCTGAAGAAATGAAATTTTTAAATCTTTGAAAGATCTAGTGATAATTATTTTGGTTGTGATGCATTAAATTCGTCTGCATATTTATACAGAAGTGTCATTTGGGTGGAAAATAGTTCGTCTCTTATGAAGAAACAGAAAAGAGGTTTCCTTTCTGTTATTGCTCGTGTAGTGTTGGTACCCTACCTAAATTCTTTGACATCCGTAAATATTGCGAATGAATTCAAGGGACATGCTCCTTTCTTTTTTCAAATTTTGTAGGATTTTGAAGCTGTACCTGATGTTTTTTTGAAATTGGAAGCATGAAAGGCAATCTATATCCCTAAAGGAGAATTCCAAAGGTTTGGTACATGAAAAACAAATAATCGGAATATATTATACAATGTTGGGAAGAAAGTACATGGTGTTTCAAGTAGCCTATTTATTAGATCTAAGGCGAGTGTCCAAAATGAAGCTTCCATTATTCTTGAAAACACAAGAATGGATCATTTTTTGATGATAAAGAATCTTCACATATGCCACATATCTAAAAGGTAGACATTGAAATAATGTATTACAAATTATTCAAGTTGGTATAGAGTTATGCATTATTCTGCTAAATAGTGCAGATTATTGAAAGATATATTTTGCATGGATGAAGTACCTTTAAAATCTTTGCTTGTATAAATGCGTTCTTTTGGTGTTGAAGGAGCTTCCGATTCCAATTGGAAGCTATCTCCTGCAGTCGTGGTGAGTTTGCGGATGTAGACAATTGCTTTTAATGGCTGGCATGGAATTTTCTTCTTCGTTGCATTCTGTGGTGACAACACTTTTTAAGAGAATTGAATTGAATTGAACTTGAATTTTAGTGGCACAAGAGCCAAGTCTGGCTAAGCTGCGCCAAACATTGATTAAAAACGTAAAACCATGTATGTAAAATTCTAAAACATACGCCCTACGATACAAGATAGACATGAAACAAATGTTAAACAGCGAAGAATAAGGAATAAAATAGCAAAATATTAAAATTTCAAATGAAATATAAAGTTCATATAAACATTTAAAATATGAAGAAAATTTTTAAATTTTTGATTAAAATCCAATATGTCTAAGGAAAGCAAACAACTGTAGGTGGGGCCTTTCCCCCAGCAGGTCTTTCAGATTTACATCAGTAGTGCCAAAAAAATATAGACGAAAGGGATTGAAATCTGGACATTTTGTTAAAATATGATCTATCGAGTCTGGTATTCTGCATGATTAACATATCGGTGCCGGGTCTCTAAATAACAAATGCTTGTGAGTGTAACGAGTATGACCAATTCGAAGGCGAGTCAGCCTCACATCAGCCTGACGAGAAGGCATAGTCGGCCACGTGTTAATAATAGGTTTATTGCTGTAAAGTTTATTGTCGATTTGGCAGCTCCAGGATTCCTGCCACTGAGTATAGATATTTCGTTGCACACATCGGCGGATGTCATCATATGGTGTTTCATAATTTAAAGGAGTTGAGGCCAATCGAGCTATGCTGTCTGCCTTCTCGTTGCCATCAATTCCAACGTGACTTGGGATCCAGCAAAATATTATGTCAAACCCGTTCTTTTCGAGTTAATGGTAGCTATATAAAATATCCAAAACAATTGGATGGTAGTGGAAAGAATGGTGTCCCAGATGTGTTAGAACACTCCTGCTATCACTATAAATACAGAATTTCCGAAATTTACTTCTAGAAATTCGTTGCAAGGCATAAAATATTGCCATTGCTTCGGCACTATAGACGGAAAATGAGGAAGAAAGATTATGGCTGTATGAAATATTATCAAATACAACACCAAAACCTGTGTGCCCCTCAGTTTTAGAACCATCTGTAAAGAAGGCAATATAATCAGAATACTGATTTCGATGAGAGTGGAAAATGCTTTGAAAAATGACTGGAGAAGTTTCACTCTTATTAAAATTTATGAAGGGGTTTATATGCTCCACTGAGAGTATTTCCCAAGGGGCTTGATGAAAAACACCTGTCGACAGGACTTGCAATTCCTCTAGGTTCATATCTTTAATCAAAAGTTTCGTGCGGTCAAAGAAAGGACGGATACAAGATGGTCGAGCATTATAAAGCCTGCTGATTGAACAATTGGAAAGCGGTTGTTTCAAAGGATGGTTAGAGTTCGACATTACTTTAAAATAATAAATAAGTGACAATTTCTGACGCCTCAAAAATAGTGGCATTTGGTGACATTCAGCATAAAGGCTCTCAATGGGGGATGTTCGGAAAGCTCCAGAGCATATTCTTAAAGCTGAATGATGAACCGTATCAAGTTTCCGTAAGACAGATTTGCGTGCAGAATTATAAACAATACAACCATAATCAATGCGAGAGAGTATGACTGCTTGATATATCCTAAGAAGAGAACCACGGTCCACGCCCCAAGTCGTGTTTGATAAAACTTTCAGTACATTCAATAACCTTTCACACTTTTTACGTAAATATAGAATATGCGATAAAAAAGTGAGTTTACTATCCAAAATAACTCCTAGGAAACGAACTTCTTGAACAATTGGAATAGGTTGATTGTAAATATAAAGTTCTGGTTCAGGATGTAAATTCCTTTTCCTGCAAAAATGCACAATACTGCTTTTGCTTGAGGAAATGGTGTGTCCGTTTCGTTCGCACCATGAAAGGATACTATCGATAGCAGTTTGAAGTTTTCTCTCTATTTCATCCATGCTCGCTCCCTGACAAGATATCTGCAAGTCATCTACATAGAGACTGCCTTGAATGGATTGAGGCAAACTTAAAAGGACTTTTGAAATGTGAAGGATGAAAAGCGTTACACTCAAAACGCTTCCCTGAGGGACGCCCTCAGTTTGAATGAAAGAGTTTGAAAGTACACCTCCAACACGAACATTAAAAGAACGCCGAGATAAAAAGTTTCGTATAAAAACCGGCAAATTTCCATAAAATCCATAATCTGATAAAGTACGTAGGATACCGTAACGCCAAGTGCGGTCATACGCTTTATCAACGTCAAAGAAAACAGAAACTAAATGATATTTTTTTACAAATGCACTACGGATCTGAGTTTCTAAATAAATAATATTGTCTAGTGTAGAGCGTCCTCTACGAAATCCGCTCTGATACATTGGTATAAAATTATTCCTTTCCAGTTCATATATTAATCTGGAGTTGATCATTCTCTCAAGTGTTTTTGAAAGACAGCTTGTAAGTGCTATAGGTCGGTAACTTAGTGGGTCAGCGCTATCTTTCCCAGGTTTTAATATTGGAATAACAATAGCATTTTGCCATTGTTTTGGATAAACATGCTCATTCCAGATTCGGTTAAACAATCGAAGAACATTTAAGAGGGAATTTTCGCGTAGATTTTGAAGCATGCAGTATGTTACTCCATCTGGTCCTGGAGATGAATTATGACACTGGGATAGAGCCTTCTGTAATTCGAACATTTTAAATTCACAGTTGTAGGGAGCATATTTGTCGCTGTCAAATGATACAGGATGCTGTTCAAAGCGTTTCTTAATTTCCTGGAAAGTCAGAGTAGGAATGGGAATGGGAAATCTCAGCAAAGGTTTCTCCAATGACATTAGCGATATCTTCTGGGGAAGAGTAATTGGTATTACCACGCTTCAGGATGGAAAATGTAAAATCTTTGTATATACCGTTTGCTGCTCTAATTTTTCACCACAATTGAGAACTCGATGTTGAAGAAGTTATTGAAGAAGTGAATCGTATGTACGACTCTCGTTCACTTCTACGGCGGACTCTACGAGCATGTGCTTTGGCGCTTTTAAAAGCAATAAAATTTTTTGTGGTTGGATATCAACGGAAGATACCCCACATTTTTTTCTGTTTCTTAAGAGCATCATAGCATGCATCGCTCCACCACGGTTTTCGCAATCTGTGCGGATGAGAAGAGCTCTTGGGTATTGATGCATCAGCAGCAGCAATTATTGCATCAGTGACGTATCGAACTGCGTCATTTATGTCTGAAGACTTGACCATTTCCTCAGTGATCACAGCGAGTTGTTTGAATGCTTTCCAATCTGCACGCCGGAAAAGGTATTTCCGTGGAAATGAATTCGCACAAACATTGTCAGCATGGGAGACTAGAAGCGGGAAGTGATCGCTGTTATGAAGGTCACTTTCAACAACAAAATTCAGCGAGGGCATAAGTGAAGGAGAACAAATAGCCAAGTCCAATGTATGGAATGTGCGTGTTGCCATATGAAAATAAGTTTTTTCATCCCTATTAAGTAGACAGAGACAGTGATCGGAGATAAGTTTCTCGATCTGTCTTCCACGAGAATTAGTTTTATCACTACCCCATAACATGCTATGACCATTAAAGTCTCCAAACAAGATGAAAGGTGTGGGTAACTGATCAATTAACAAATTTAGTTCTGCCTGATTAATAGTTTCATTTGGTGGGAGGTAAATGTTACAAACTGTTATAAGGGTTTTAAAATGGATTTGTATTTCAACGGCCTGTAATGAAGTATGTATTGGAAGAACGATACTGGGATATAAATTTGAAGTCAGTATGCAGACACCACCAGTTGAGACTATATCTGTATCTACATCTTTCCTAATGCTTGAGTACCCACCTAGTTTTGCTGGATGCACTGATTTTAAAAGAGTTTCTTGAAGGGCTATAATAGCAGGCTGATAAGTGTTAATTAATGTTTTAATATCAGTAATTTTAGAGCGAAAACCGCGGCAATTCCAGGAAATACCTAGACACTTGAATTTTAAGATTTGAGATCAGGATTGCTACTGACCCTAGCACCTGCATCTGAAAAGGTTAAAGAATGATCCATCTCAACATCCGACAAATCAGAAGAGGATGTTGTTAATTTTAATATCTCATTCGAGACTTTCATTGTAGAGGAATCAGGAGGACGTGGAGGATGCTGTAGAGATGGTGATTTCAATTTTTTCCGACTTTTCCCTTTGGTATTTTTTTGTCCTTTGGCAGACGTAATGTACTGTTGTACCTTAGAAAGTGGCAGTTCTGGTGAATTTGAAACTTTGGAAGATGTGGCGTTATTAGTTACCTTTACAGAGGGAGTTAATACTTTCACGGATTTGATATCGTTAAGGTCGTATTGAATACCAATATCTGTTTTTTGGATGAGAACAGAGGAGTAAGATACCCCTGGCCTTGGCATTTGTCCGGCTAATAATTTACGAGCTTCTGTGTAGGACATATTTTGTTTCACTCTAGTCGCCTGTATTTGTTTTTCAATTAACCATTTTGGACAGGTTCGAGAAAAGGCAGGATGTGCGGCTAAACAGTTGGAGCATTTTAGTGTTTCTGAAGTGCAAGTTTTAGAATCGTGTCCAATTTCTGCACATTTGGCCCATCTAACTGTACCTCGACAACTTGGTTGGGAATGACCGAACCTCTGGCATTTAAAACAGCGCAGAGGATTCGGAATGTATGGACGCACACTACAATGCAAATAACCAGCCCGTATTGCTTTTGGTAGGTCAGGAGTTGAAAAGGTGAGTACTACATGCTGCGTAGGTACCATGACACCGTCTCGTTTGGTGTGGATGCGACGTGCTGCGATAACTTTATAACCACTTAATTCCTGCACAAGCTCATGTTCTGTATTTGGTAAAAGGTCTTTCTCGGAAATTATACCACGAGAGTAGTTTAAGGATTTATGGGGAGAAGTTTCTACAGGGAAATCACCAAGCTTTTTAAGTTTCTTCATGATTGAGATTTGAGTTTTATTGGCAGCTTCAATGAGAAGATCACCAGAACGAAGTTTTTTAACATTCTTCACTTCGCCAATAACAGATACAATTAGTCTCTGAATCAGAAAAGGAGAAACCGAATGAAAAGTTTTAGGCGTATGAACAATAATAAAACGAGTATCAAGTAATTGGAAAACAGAAAGAAGGTTTGAAGGAAGAGCCCATACACAGTAGAATAGAAATTCGGACCCCAACGGCACCGCCCACCACGGAGCCCTACATGGGAAGGCGATTGCTGGCTCTGGGAATTCCCAGCCTCAGTATCCACCTTGATGCTAGCTGGAACCTATACGCTAAGGGCCACTTCCAGGAACGTCTACCACCCTTAACGCAGAGCCCCAGAAGGTGACCCCTTCGCTTGATCCCTAGCAGACTAACCACCCTGGTGGCTAGCTACCGACCGAATTGATACACTGGGGACCAACAGTGCACCACCCTTCCAATGGGTTGCCACGCACGGTCAACACTAATACTATACCGAAATCTTCCCCACGTCTAAGAAAATATCGCAGACCGTGGTGGAATGAAGCCTGCCGCGACAGTCATAAGAAACAAAAGAAGATGTGGAATATATTTAGAAGGTACCCGACAACAGAGAACTTGGTCGCTTTTAAGAAATCCAAAGCGCTTGCTCGTCGCATTCGCCGCCGCAGTCAGAGAGAATCGTGGATATCATTTGTTTCCTCAATAACATCCAATACTTCCAGTAAGACTTTGTGGAGAAAAGTAAAGGCTGCTAGTGGGATATATAGTGAATCTTCCATTCCTGTGTTAAATACTGGAAATGAAATACATTCCGCCCCATTAGACATAGCCAATATTCTGGGTCAAGCATTTGCACAAGTTTCCGCAATAGATTCATATAGTCCCGGGTTTCTGGCAATCAAGAATCTCGCGGAACAGATGCCTTTGCGTTTTAATGACCAAAGTACTTTTTCATACAACTGTGAATTTAGAATGCATGAACTGGAAGCAGCGTTATCTAATGCCCATGATACCAGTCCCGGTCCAGATGGAATCACATATAACATGCTTCGTCATCTGAAAAAAACTTCACTTTCCAATCTACTGTTTCTATATAACAGAATATGGACGGAGCAAAAATACCCAACAAAGTGGTGCGAAGCTATTGTGATTCCGATCTTAAAACCTGGTAAAGAACCATCGAATCCTCTGAACTATAGGCCAATTGCTCTGACAAGTTGTCTTTGTAAGACCTTCGAGCGCATGGTCAATGCTCGCTTGATGTATGAACTGGAGAAACAAGGATGTATATCTCCATTGCAGAGTGGTTTCCGTAGAGGTCGATCTACCTTCGACAATCTCGTATTACTGGAAACACAAATCCGCAATGCATTTGTCAGGAGGAATCACCTTGTCTCCTTATTCTTCGACATTGAAAAAGCCTATGACCGTGCTTGGCGCTTTGGCATACTTTCAACACTTTTTAACTTTGGTTTTAGGGGAAATTTACCCATATTTTTGCAGAACTTTTTATCTCATCGAACATTTCGAGTTCGTGTAGGGAACATTTATTCAAATCATTTTATTCAAGCTGAGGGAGTTCCCCAAGGAAGTGTCCTCAGTGTTACACTTTTTATTGTTCATCTCAGTCAAATTTTGAATAATTTGCCTTCATCCGTTAATGGAACCCTTTATGTTGACGATCTGCAGATCTCATGCCAGGGTAGTGATATGAATGTAGTAGAGCAATTATTGCAAAATGCTGTGGACAAATTGGTGGCTTGGTGCAAGAACAATGGACACACTATTTCGCCAGAGAAGAGTCGCTGTGTGCATTTCTGTCGCAAACGGAACTATCACCAGGATCCTAACATTCAAATACAGAATGTTCCAATTCCAGTTGTGAATGAAATGCGTTTTCTGGGAGTGATTTTCGATCGGAAACTGACCTTCCTTCCGCACATCTTACACCTACGGAAGAAGTGTGAGAAATTATTGAATATTTTAAAAGTACTCTCCAGAACATCTTGGGGTGCCGATCGAACCTCTCTTCTTCGTATTTATCAGACAATAATTCTCTCTCGAATCGATTATGGTTGCATGGTATATGGCTCCGCCCGTTCAACTGTTTTGCGGCGACTGGATACCGTCCATCATTCCGCTTTGCGCATTTGCTCTGGTGCATTCCGCACTTCTCCAATAGAAAGTCTCTACGTTATTTGCCATCAGCTACCACTTTGTTTAAGACGTCAGAAATTGTCCGCTACGTTTTATTTCAGAACACAATCCCTTCTAAAGCACCCATTAAGAGAAATATCGCTACCAATTGGCCTTCGCCGTCTTTATAATGCCCGTCCTTTTCATATTCTACCATTTTGTGATAGAACCAAAATACTCTTGCATGATTCGGATCTTGACACAGTTCATGTTAAAGCTGTTGACTCGTTTAGTTTCCCACCCTGGGATATTCCTCAATTTTCCTATTTGAATCCTTTCAGAGAATTTGATAAATCTGCAACCTCTCGTATTGTTTTCCAACAGTTTTTCTACTACATCGTTATCGGTATTCATCTTTTGTGCCAATTTTCACGGATGGCTCGAAATCGGAAGATTATGTTGGTTGCGGCATAATTCTTCCTTCTGATACACTGAGCCACCGTCTACATAACTGTTGTTCCGTTTTTACTGCTGAGTTGGTGGCTATCTTCTTTGCACTTCAAAAAATTTCAACCTCCACTCAGCGTAAATTTGCCATTTATACCGATAGCATGAGTGCTTTAGAGACCCTTTCACACTACTACAATCGGATGCATCCGATTGCTATTAGAATTTTATTAACTTTACGTCTTTTAAAAAATGAAGGCTTTCAGTTTATTTTCTGTTGGGTTCCGAGTCACGTAGGCATTCATGGAAATGAAAAAGCAGATTCAGCTGCAAAATCTGCAACGTCATTTTTAAGCTTTGGACTTCCCTTTCATGATATTAAAACGACCATCTCTCGTCACATTTTTTCTGACTGGCAAAAGTCATGGGATCTGCAGATCCAAAATAAGTCACATTCTGTGAAAACTGACATTATTTTGTGGCCTGTACATCCTATACGGGGGATGGATGTTAAATTGACCCGTCTCCGTATAGGACACACTCGTTTCACCCACAAACATTTAATATTTGGCGAAAATGAGCCTACATGCAACAGATGCCGAGTAAATTTTACTATTCACCATATTTTAATTGACTGTCCTGTTTTCAGTTCTTATCGTGTTCTTTTTTTTACCTCGTCTTCCTTGACTTTACAAGACTTGGTGGGTGAAATACACCACCCAAATATTTTTAAATTCTTAAGAGCGATTGGTCTCTATACTTGTATTTAGCATTATTTTCCTATTTCGTATTTTAACATTTGGTTTCGACTTTGCATAAGTTTTTTAAATTTCGATTAATCATAAATTGTTCGTTAAAACTATCTTTTATTTTGAAATTATAGAATCTTTTATCATATTTTAGGTTGCTTTATCTTCATATGTGAACTTCATAAAAAATAAATGTGCTTGCAAACCTTTTCTTATGTTACCACATGATTGGCGCAGTATAGTCAAGTGTGGCTCTTGCGCCAATAAACCATACAAAACCAAACCAAACCAAACCGTTTAAAATTGCGTGGTTTTAATTGTGTTAGAAAAGATGTAGAAACAGGATCTCACAGTTGTGGAGGTGTCTGTATGTTTACGTCAAACTTGTACCCAAGCACACCACTCAGTTTACATACTTCCCTGCAAGCTGTGGCAGTACAGGTTCATGCAAGAACGTTAGTCACAGTTTGCTGCATTTATCTTCCGCCTCATGATGTTATCAGTCAGCAAGAACTTGATAATTTAGTGGACCAGCTTCCTTCACCTTTTATCCTACTCGGCGATTTCAACGCGCATAGTACCTTGTGGGGTTCGGATAACACAAACTCTCGTGGGCGACAGATAGAGGAGTTCCTATCAAATAACTGCCTCTGTCTGATAAATAATAACGAGAAAACTTACTTCCACGAACCCACAAGAACCTTCCATAATCTTGATCTGGCCATTTGTTCTCCTGAGATCCTCGCTTTGCTCAATCTCACAGTTGAAAGTGATCTTTATAATAGTGATCACTTTCCTGTAATAGTTTCACAAAATGACATTAATGATGTGACACCATGTTCCCCTCGTTTCATATTCCAGCGTGCAAACTGGAATGCTTTCTCGGAACTTGCAAATATTACAGAGACAATGGTCAGAACTGCGGATATCTCGGAAGCAGTGCAACATGTTATTGATACCATCATGAGTGCCGCTAATGAAACCATACCAAAGAGTTCCCCACGTCGCAGAAAATTTCGAAGACCATGGTGGAATGAAGCTTGTCGCGACAGTTATAAAACGCAAAAAAACTTTGGAACGTTTTTAGAAGGTACCCAACGACAAAAAATCTAATTGCTTTTAAACGAGCCAAAGCCTTTGCTCGTAAAGTTCGCCGTCAAAGTCAGAGGGAATCATGGGCATCTTTTGTTTCCTCCATAACGTACTCCACTTCCAGTAAAACCTTGTGGAACAAAGTTAAGGCCGCCAATGGGATTTATCGTGAATTTACCTTCCCTGTTTTGACTACAGGAGAAGTGAAACATTCCGATCCATTGGACATAGCTAATATTCTTGGCCAATCATTCGCGAAAGTTTCAGCAATTGATTCTTATAGTCCTGAATTTATAGCAATTAAGAATCGCGCAGAACGATCGCCATTGCGTTTTAATGCCAAGAGAACTTTTCCATATAACTGCAAATTTAGAATGTCAGAACTGGACGCAGCGTTATCTCGCAGCCGTGATACCAGCCCCGGGCCAGACGGAATCGTATATTGCATGCTTCGCCATTTGAATAGAATTTCCCTCTCCAATTTATTATTTTTATTCAATAGAATCTGGAATGAACAGATATACTCTCATCAATGGTGCGAAGCTTTTGTGATTCCAGTGTTAAAACCTGGCAAAGAACCATCAAACCCTCTGAATTATAGACCAATTGCTCTTACGAGTTGTCTCAGCAAAATCTTTGAGCGTATGGTTAATGCCCGCCTTGTGTTTGAATTAGAGAAGCAAGGAAGTATTCCCCTGTTGCAGAGTGGTTTCCGAAAAGGACGATCAACTTTTGATAACATGATCCTTCTGGAGACCCAAATTCGCAATGCTTTTGTCCGGAGGAATCACCTTGTTTCTGTTTTCTTTGATATTGAAAAGGCATATGACCGTACATGGCGATACGGCATACTTTCTACGATTTTTAATCTTGGATTTAGAGGAAACTTACCCATTTTTTTAATGAATTTTTTAGCTTACCGAACGTTCCGAGTTCGCTTGGGTAATTTTTATTCTAATTATTTTATTCAAACTGAGGGTGTTCCACAAGGAAGTGTCCTCAGTGTTACACTTTTTATTCTTCATTTCAGTCAGATACTTAATCATTTGCCATTCTCTATTCATGGTAGTCTTTACGTTGATGACCTACAGATCTCTTGCCAAGGAAGTAATATGCGTTTGATTGAGCGTCAGCTACAGAATGCAATTAACAAGATGGTAGCTTGGTGCGATACAAACGGACATAAAATCTCACCCGAGAAATGTCGGTGCATTCACTTTTGTAGAAAACGGAACATTCACTTGGACCCTGTACTATATATACGCACTATTACCATACCTGTCGTAGAGGAAATAAAATTTTTAGGGATCCTCTTTGATCGTAAACTAACTTTCCTTCCACATATTCAGTTTTTGAGAAAGAAATGCGAGAAAATCTTAAACATTCTGAAGGTTCTCTCCAAAACAACTTGGGGTGCAGATAGAACTTCCCTCCTCCGTGTTTACCAAGCTGTTATTCTTTCTCGCATTGACTATGGATGCATGGTGTATGGATCTGCTTGCTCTAGCCTTTTACGACATCTAGACACCATCCACCATTCGGCTTTGCGAATTTGCTCGGGTGCCTTTCGAACATCACCCATAGAAAGCCTCTATAATATCTGCCACCAGTTACCACTCGACTTAAGGCGTAAAAAAATATCTTCTTTATATTTTCTACACGCACAAGCTACCTTGAATAATCCATTGGGAGAAATGGCACCATCGGCTGGACTGCGGAGACTCTATGATGCGCGTCCCTTTCACGTACGCCCTTTTTGTGAGAGAATGAAAATGCTTCTGAATGATTTAGAACTTAATGATATTACTATTAAATCGGTTCGTTCTTTCCAATTCTCTCCTTGGGATATTCCAAAATTTACCTTTTTGAACCCGTTTTCTGGTTTCAATAAAGACATAACTGCACCAATTGTTTTACAGCAGCTTTTCCGCTATCATCGCTGTCAATATTCTTCTTTTGCACCAATTTTTACAGATGGTTCGAAATCGGATGGACATGTCGGTAGTGGCATCATACTTCCATCTGAGACACTCAGCTATCGTTTGCACAATTGTTGCTCAGTATTTACTGCTGAGTTGACTGCAATTTTCTGTGCTCTTGAGAAGATCTCGCCAAAAACTCAGGGTAATTTCATAATCTATACTGATAGCATGAGTGCTTTGGAGACATTATCCAACTATCATAATCGAATGCATCCAATTGCCATTGAGGTATTGTCTCTTTTACAAACTCTTAAGGAAAAGGGATTTAATATTATATTTAGCTGGGTACCAAGTCACGTGGGCATTGTTGGAAATGAAGCAGCAGATGCCGCTGCAAAACATGCTTCCACTTCGCTGTGTCAAAGCATCCCATATAGTGACTTTAAAACGGCCATTTTTTCCCGCCTGCTATCAATATGGCAAGGAAAATGGGATCTGCAGACTGAGAATAAGTTGCATTCAGACAAACCATCCATTGGTTTATGGCCTACGATTCCTATACGAGAGCTCGACGTTAAGCTGACTCGTCTTCGTATAGGGCACTCACGTTTTACGCATAAGTATCTTATTTTTGGAGATAGTGCTCCGATATGTCCCACATGTCGGGTAGTTTTTAGCATTAAACACATTTTAATAGAATGTTGCTCATTTAGCTCACACAGAATTCGTTTTTTTAAATCGTCATCTTTATCTTTAACAGACTTGGTGGGAGAGACGTACCACCAAAATATTTTCAAATTCTTAAAGGCTATTCGCCTTTTCACGTACATTTAATTCATTTTTTGTATTTTCGATTTGTTTGACAACTAAAAAACACTTTGTGACTTTCATTTTTATTTCCACATGTAAACCATCATTGCTCATTTTAAATTTTTGAATTTTATATGTTTATTGTAATCTATTCAATTCTTTCCCTCTTTTACAGAGGATAAACAGTTTTATATTTTAATTGATGAAGCAAATTTTTTATGTAGCATGATTTTAAACCATATGCTTGGCGCAGCATGACCAGATATGGCCCTTGCGCCAAAAAAAATTCAAAACAACAACAACAACAAACCTTCCATCCCTCGACGGCAAGTGAGGGAACTCTCCATGAGAAGCGGTCGCCGCTCTGTTTGCTTCTTGCTTCTCGTGGACAGCCAAAAACCCCACGTGTTGGCCGTGCGTGGCAACCCATTAGACGGGTGGTACACTGTGGTCCCCAGTGCATCAATTCGGCTGGTAACCTAACAATTTGGTTAGTTTGCTAGGGATCAAGCGAAAGGGCCATTCTCTGGGGCTTGGCGTTAAGGGTGGTCAACGTTCCTGGAGGTGGCTCTGAGCGTATAGGTCTTGACAAGCACCATGGTAAGGGCCGAGGCTGGAGTTCTCAGAGCCGGTAACTGCCATCCCTTGTAGGGCTCGGTGGTGGGCGGTGCCGTCGGGACCCGAATCTCATGACCTTTTGTGCATGGGTAAAAAAAACAAAGCTCCCTTCAGTGGGCAACAAAATGTTTCTACCTTTACAACAGTACCTAATTTTCCAACCTTTTTCATTATCAAAAGATCTTCTGTTACTAATGATACATTTCATTCTGTCTCTCCGTTTCTTGTTGAAAGAGGCATAACTGGCAATATTGGTGAAGTTAAAAGTACTAAAAAACTTCGATCTGGCGATTTGCTGGTCGAAGTACAATCGCGTAAACAGTCTGTACAAATTATGAAATTAAAATCATTGGAAAATATACCAGTTGTTGTTTCTCCACATTCTTCACTGAATTCCTCCAAAGGTCTCATTTCCTGTGGGGAGCTATTCAATGTACCGATAGATGAAATAACTAAAGAGTTGCAAGGACAAGGGGTTAGCCCTGTACGACGTATATCTGTACGGAGAGATGGCCAGCTCCTAAATACCAAACATCTGGTTCTTACCTTTAGCTTCAACAAATTACCTGAGTACATTAAGGCAGGGTACATGCGCCTGTTGGTTCGACCATATATACCGAATCCGCTTCGTTGTTTTAAGTGTCAACGGTTCGGACATTCAAGAACTTCTTGCCGAGGGACACTAACTTGCGCCCGCTGTGCAGAAGTAGGTCACGATAGTTCGGAATGCACATCTAGGGAGAAATGCTTTAATTGTCAAGGTACACATACTTCCTTTTCTCGAAACTGTCCAGCATGGCAGCTAGAAAAGGAAATAATTAGTACAAAAATTAAAAAACAAATTTCTTACTCCGAAGCTCGTAAACTTGTAAAATCTCAAACTCCTGTATCTGGTACCAGCTACTCTTCTATGATCAAAAAACCACCTGCAACTGATATTATTCAAGACAAAAGAAACAATATACTTACTGATAATACTCCCGAATCCGTTATTGTAAAGACATTGCCAGCAGCTCTCAATAGTAGTAATGTTAATCAGCCAACTGGTCATGAACATGAAACGTTTCATGTCCCATCTAATGAAATGTCACAGGACCTGAATAAATTTAAAACTGTCACTTATAAGAAAAAATATAAAAAAGATCACAAGCACAATTCTGAAAATATATCATATTCTAAATTCTGGAAGACTTCACCTCGACAAGTCTCCCAATCTATGCCAGTCTCGAATTTGAGCTCTTCCATTAATTCTAAATCAGCCAATAAAATGGATGAAGCCAAGTCTGAGCTTGAATTAATGACCACAAATAAGTCCAATCATAACACCGACAGCGAAATAGAATCGGATAATGCTATAGAATACAACCCTCATGAAACAATTGATGAAACACCACTTGCTGCGGAACCTTCTAACGATTCCATCACGGATGATAAAACTGTTTCTAAATAAAGTCCCCAAGAATGTCAAGTTAAATGGATTAATCTTAAAAATTTTTACAGTGAACCTTCAAGTACCCCTATACATAGCAAATACTTGAAGAAACACCGAATCAAAAGATTGCAATGATTTTTTTCTTTTCACTTCTTTTTGTAATTTATTGTATCTATTTTAATGTTATAAGGACATGCATTTTCCCCTTTTAAATTTCATCGATATTTTAATCTTTTAACATTTTTGGAAAATTTTTCTTTACGGGATGTAATTCACATTTTTATAAATGCTGATACTATTCATTATTGGATGTCTTTCTTTTTATCACGAGAAATTATAAACTTAAACTGACTGAATTGTACGTGACATTTTTAATACCATTTGTTTGGCGCAGTATAGCCATATATGGCTCTTGCGCCATTAAATCTCAAAATACCATACCATACCATACCGATTGTTGCACAAATCCTGGAGCAACTATCAATACTGGCTAACAGAGACTTCGACATAATTTTCTGCTGGGTACCGAGTCACGTTGGAATCCATGGCAATGAGCTTGCAGATCAAGCTGCAAAATCAGCTTCAGGACCTTTCAATTTCCGTGTTCCCTTTTGTGATGTATCAAGTTATATCAAACGATACATCGATGAAAAGTGGCAAGAAGTTTGGGACACACAGGTTGATGACAAACTACATGCTATCCAACCAAAAATAAATATGTGGTCAGTTTTACCAAACCGATGCGCAGATGTAAAATTAATTCGTCTACGAATCGGACACGCAAGATATGCCCATAGACATTTGCTGTTTGGTGAACGAGCTCCTCATTGTACAAACTGTGGAGTGATCAATTCTATTGCACATATTCTTACTCAATGTCCTAATTTTACTTTTGATCGTTTAACTCACTTTCATTCGCCTATTTTAAATTTACAGGACCTAGTGGGTGAGAAACCTCACTTAAATCTTTTTAACTTTTTAAAAGCCATTGGTTTCTTTCATAGCATTTAAAATTTGAGTTTTATTTTTATTCTTTTGCCAAATCATTATAAATCATAGACCTTCTAAGCTTTTGACGTTTTACAATGTATGCTTGTTTTATTTACACATTTTAAACTTCTATGATGGAACTATCTAAATATCCTTGTGGATGGCGCAGCTTGTCCTAAATTGGACCTTGTGCCAGAAAAACTTAACTATACCATACCATACCATCGAGTGCCCAAAACGCTGACATTGAAAACAACGAAGTGGATTTGGAATATATGCTCTTACTGGTAGTTTCATGTAACAAACAAAGACGGAATCTGGTAATTTTGGGGAATGGAAAGTAAGTATCAGGCGTTTTGTATCAACGAGCTGTCCATCTCGCCTGATTGTAATGCGGCGTACGTGTGTGATTCCTTGGCTTCGCAATTCATGGGTTATTTTCACAATAGAGACATTAAAAAGTTCACTACGATTTATCACGCCCTTTGAATAATTTAAGCCTGAATGAGGACTAGTGGTAACTGGTATCATAGCCAGGGCTTTTAATTTTATTATCTGCTGGGCTTGCTTTTTAGAGTTCACTTCTACCATTAAGTCACAAGAGCGCATTTTCCGTATTCCATTGACATTACTTACGGTTGCTGAGATGGCCTTTTGCACCGGAAAAGGGGAAACTGAATGAAAGCTTTCTTTATTGTCAGATACTCTTCTAATTGTAAAAAAGGTGTCGAAATTTGGTTCAGTTTTTGATAGCTTAAAGTCACGATGATGCCCACTGAAGGGAGATTTCTTGGACAAGCCCATATGACATTGTTTAATTTTCAGGCCCGACGGCACCGCCCAACACGGAGCCCAACAAGGGAAGGCAGCCACTGGCTCTGGTCATTTCCAGCCTCGGCACTTATCCTAGTGCTAGCCGGAACCTATACGCTCGGACTTACCCCCGGGGACAGTGACCACCCTTAACGCCAAGCCCAAGGAGTAACCCCTTCGCTTGATTCCAAGCAGACTAGCCACTGAGGTGACCAGCTACCAGCCGATTGATGCACAGGAGACCACAGTGCACCACCCGTCTTTCTAATGGGTCGCCACGCACGGCCAACACATGGGGTTTTGGCAGTCCATGAGAAGCAAGAAGCAAACAGATCGGCGACAGCTTCTTATGGAGAGCTCCCTCGCTTGCCGTCGAGGGAAGGAAAGACACAGCAGAAAGCAGAAGACGTAGAGGAGAGCGAAATTAAAGGGAGTAAATATCCCTGGGTACCTCGGGATTGGGACACCCGTACTCACCTAAAGGTGAGCCCCTGAGGGGTCTTTGCCTTTCAGATATAAAGATACATAAATGTTCCAGACAGGAAACCATCTCTCCAAACGACCTGATGATGAGAAACACAAGCAAGAATCAAAGAATGACCAGAAGAAAATTTTATGTTGATGCCATTTCGATAACAATTTTTCTTAAAGATTTTTTAAAAATTGTTTTCACGTTAAGGCTTACGTGAACTATTGTGTTTCAAGTAGCAATAATGGTAAAATTTGAATTGAACAGTAAACAAAAACGTCTGCGAACAATGGACACAAAATGAATTTTGTTTTAATTCTCACTAAAATAATTCGATACAGATATTATACTTCAAAAGGTCAAATACAGAATCGATTATGTGTGTGAGACCTTCGTAACAACGGTTATAGTGATAAATGTGGCTGAAATACAATCAGTGCGTGCATTTTTTAAAAAAATCTTTTGCCATTTAAAATATACCGAAGATTTTCATCCAGAAATTGATCAGAAGATTTCTCCCAGAGATTTAACCATTATTCGTGCCGTTTCGAGCACGAGAAAGACAAATTAAGGAGCTTTAATGAATAAAAAAACGAATCTAGACTTTTTTTTTTTTACGAAACATCTACAATAATATTTTTTCCCACAATTCAGAAATTGAAAGAAGTAAAAATCCCAAACACAGAATCAGCGCTCCCGGGGGTCTAACGAGAAGAAAGCTGTTCAAGAAACTAAGAATGGAGAAAATATTTCGTGCCTGTTGTGACCAACGCGATAATTAATTTCTGTATTTCTTTTCAAATTCATTTACTTAATGTATCTGGTTTTATATAATAAACAGGCTGTAATGAGTGCAGAGGAGATGAACATTGAATAAAAACATATCCAGCAATTTTTTTTTTTTGGTGTGTAGCGCGCATTACATTAATTTGCTTTCGTATAGAAGCAACTATGGATGTTATTACCGCAATTAGTCCTTTATACTGTGCTTAGTTATAAATGCGGCCATGTAGCAAGATGAGTGAATTTTGTTTTTGTTTTTTTGTAATACATGTCATTTGTCCATTCAGACTTTCCCAAGTCCTTATAAGGAAACATTTCAGTCGTTTCAAAGGAAAAATGGAAGGAATTGATTTTTTTTTTGTAATGCATAACTGATTCAGAAATATCCATTCAGAAATCGAGACAAGAATATGTTCAGACAAGAAATCAACGCTCCAATTGGTAGGGCAATGGGAAAAAGTCAAATAAGAATCGAGAAATGTGTGCGCGATCCTTTGTCGTTATTTTTTCCAAGAGTTTTCATTTTCTAAAATTTCATCAAGTCAAGGCTCGTGATTTTAAATAATTATTCAAGCGAATTTCAAGGAATAATCAGATAAATAGTGAACAGAGACAGAATAACATTGGGCGCCACATGAAGTTTTTTTTTTAAATCCACTTTATTCATTTTACTGAGGAGCTAATACTGAAATTATCTCCGCCAGGGGACGTTCCTTATGAATATAAAATCGACAATAAAGCATAAACAGTATGATTATTATTTTTTTCTATTTTCCTCTATTCGATTTTCATTTCGAAATTTGGAGTGTTTCCGCAACATTTCTTTGATCGTGACAAAGAAAAAAGAAAGGAATCGAGTATCTTTAAACAGGAGACTCCATCAAAGCATTTTTTTAAATACCCTCTACAGTAATTTTTTTCCCAGGGAGCTCTTTTCAGAAATCGAGACATATAAATACGGAAAATATTCCAAACATCGAATAAAGAGTCTAGTTTGGTTGGTTTTTTTAGGTTTCCTGGCACAAAGGCCATATCTGGCCATGCTGCGCCAATCAAATGGTAAGAAGCATTTCGAAGGCAGTGAAAAAATGTTATTCCGATTAAAAACCAGGCAAGGTTAAAAATTCCAATCGCAAGCTAATGCATTAAAACTGTATTTAAAAACCATTCATGAAAAAAATAAAAGTTCAAAAATTACCGACACTCGAAAAAAGATTCCAAATTGATCAAATCCTAAATAAAATGTAACAAACCAATTGTCTGTAGAAATTTAAAAATATTAGGGTGAGGTTTCTCGCCCAATAGTTCAAGCATGTCTATAGAAACTGCATTAAAAAACCGTAACCGATGATTTTTAAAAACGGGACATTCAATTAAAACATGACGAACACTTAAAACTGTATGGCATGTCGTGCATTTTGGACATGGTTCACCAAATAAAAGGTGTTTATGGCTGAAGCGTGTATGACCAATGCAGAGCCGAATTAATTTTACATCAATCCCACGCACTGGGTATGCTTGGCGCAGCTTGGCCAAAAATGGCTCTTGCGCCAAAAGATCCAACCAACCAACCAACCCACGCACTGGGATGGTAGGCCATAAGCGAATCATTGGTTGCAGAGAATGTAGCTTATTGGAAATCTGTTGATCCCAAGATTGTTGCCACAACATGTGAACGTGCTGAGCAAAACATGTCTTTGCATCGCCATGTGGAAGCGCTCGCTCACGAAAAGTGCTTGAGGATTTTGCTGCAGCATCTGCCATTTCATTTCCCGGTATTCCGACATGGCTCGGAACCCAGCAGAATAGAATTTCAAACCCTTTGTTTTCAAGGGATTGAAGAAAAACCAGGATTTCCAAAGCGACCGGATGCATTAGATTATTGAAGTTGGAAAGAGATTCCAAAGCACTCTTGCTGTCAGTGTAGATACAGAAGGTGCGTGTACAAGAAGATGAAATCACTTCAAGGGCGTATGTTATTGCAACCAATTCAGCAGTCAAAACAGAGAATGATGTTGGCAAACTGTAGTTATATGTCTCAGTAGGTAAAACAACACCACTACCGACATGACCATTAGATTTTGACCCATCAGTGAATACTTCTGTGTACGAATAATATTGTCTGCGATGATCTTTAAAGAGCTTCTGAAAGATAATAGGTGCTGTTGTGGATTTGTCAAATCCAGTAAACGGGTTCATGAATGAGAAATTTGGAGCATCCCAAGGTGGGAAAGAAAAGTAATTAATAGGTTGAATTGTAGCCTCATGGAGTCCCGAATCATTCAGAAGAAATTTTACTCTCTCACTAAAGGGAAGGATGGGACGTGCATCATATAGTCTCCGAAGACCACCTGGAAGAGACAACTGCCTAACAGGGTGTTTCGGAATTGATTGCACTCGGAAATAATATTGTGCAATTAATTTGCGACGTCGCAGATCTAAAGGCATTTGATTGCAGATGACATATAGGCTTTCTACAGGTGATGTGCGGAAAGCACCGGAGCAAACTCTCAGGGCAGAATGATGCACCGTATCAAGCCTGGAGAAACAGAAGGGCGCGCAGAACCGTATACCATGCAACCATAATCTATACGGGATACAATAACGGCTTCGTATATTCGGAGAAGGGATGGCCGATCTGCCCCCCAAGAAGTATTTGACAGCACTTTTAAGATGTTAAGAGATTTCTCACACTTCTTTCGCAGATATAGAATATGCGGAAGGAAAGTGAGTCTTTTGTCAAAAATCACTCCCAAGAATCGCACGTCATCATCAACAGGAATGGCGTTTCCTTGAATGTTAATTATAGGATCTGGGTGCATGTTTCGTTTCCGGCAGAAATGTACGCAACGACTCTTTTCTGGAGAAAGAGTGTGCCCATTTCTTTCACACCAGGAAACTAGTTTGTTCACTGCATTCTGTAATTGCCTTTCAATCAAGTGCATATTACAGCCTTGAGCAGAAATCTGCAAATCATCAACATATAGTGTCCCCTGAACAGATGGTGGAAGTTGGCGTAGAATTTCGCTAAAGTGAGTTATAAAAAGCGTGACACTGAGAACACTTCCTTGTGGAACTCCCTCAGCTTGGATAAAAGGATCAGAATAAAAATTACCGACACGTACACGAAATATCCGAGTAGTCAAAAAGTTTTGAATAAAAACAGGGAGGTTTCCTCTAAAATCCAAATTTAAAACTGTTTGAAGAACACCGTAACGCCACGTACGATCGTAAGCCTTTTCAATATCGAAGAAAATGGAAACTAGATGATTCCTGCGAACAAAGGCATTACGAATTTGTGTCTCCAGAAGAACTATGTTATCAAATGTTGATCTTCCTCGTCAGAAGCCGCTCTGCAACGTTGAGATGTATCCATGTTTCTCCAACTCAAACACTAGGCGGGCATTTACCATACGCTCGAGAGTCTTGCACATACAACTCGTCAGAGCGATTGGCCTGTAGTTCAAAGGGCTGGCAGGATCCTTTCCTGGTTTAAGGATTGGAATCACTATTGCCTCTTGCCATTGTGTAGGGAATTTATGCTCAGACCAGATTCGATTAAAAAGTTTTAACAAATTGGACAGTGACACCTCATCTAAATGGCGAAGCATACTGTAAGTGATTCCATCAGGACCAGGACTAGTTTCATGTGCTTGATGCAAGGCTTTCTTCAGCTCAAACAGCTTAAAAGCGCTATTATATGCAAAAGATCTACGTGCAGTAAAATTTAAATTGATTTCTTCCGCTCGTTTTTTGTTCACTTGAAATTTAGGATTGTACGAATTAATAGCTGAAACTTTTTCAAATGCAAGCCCAAGAACATTGGCAACTTCTACAGGTGAGGAATAAATTACATTTCCCGATTTCAACACAGGAAATGAAAATTCCGGATAGATTCCATTAGCTGCCTTTACTTTCCTCCATAGTTGTTTGCTAGAGGTAGAATAAGTGATGGATGAGACGTATTTAAGCCAGGATTCCCTCTGGCTACGCCGGCGAATGCAGCGAGCATAAGCTCTAGCTCGCTTAAATGCAACAAGATTTTCTGTTGTTGGGCATCTGCGAAATTTATTCCAAAACTGTTTTTGTTTCCTATAACTGTCGTGACAAGCCTTGTTCCACCACGGTCTGCAGAATTTCCGTAGACGGGGTGAGCTTTTGGGTATACTTTTATTTGCAGCTTTCATAATGCAATCGTGGACAATCTGTACTGCTGTCGAGATATCTGGTGTGTTAATCATATTTTCTGTAATTTTGGCCAGTTGAGAGAAATGAGTCCAATTCGCATGTTGGAATAGGAAGCGAGGTCGACCTTGAGTCTTACCACCACCATCAGCATAGGATACTATTACAGGGAAATGATCACTCTCGTGTAAATCGTTTCCAACTGTAAAATTTAGCAATGGAAAAAGAATTGGTGAACATATGGCGAGATATAAACTGTGAAAGGTGCGTGAAGGCTCTTGGAAGTAAGTTTTCTCTTCATTATTCAGCAGACAGAGAGCATTATTAGTAATGAACTGCTCAATCTGTCGCCCACGCGAATTTGTGCTATGCGAACCCCACAAGGTACTATGGCCATTGAAATCGCCAAGTAAGATAAATGGTGCTGGAAGTTGTGCTACTAAACTATCAAGGTCTTTTTGACTGATTGAATCATTAGGTGGCAAATAAACACAACAGACTGTAATTAATGTTCGTACATGTACTTGAACCGCCACAGCCTGCAAATTAGTATGAAGTGAGAGAGGTGTGCTTGGAAAAGAATTGGAGGTCAGAATGCAAACGCTTCCAGAATTATGCGAATTACTGTCAGAATCTCTCCGGACAGTGTTATAACCCCGCAATTTAAGAGGCATGTTTGATTTTAAGAAAGTTTCTTGAAGACAGAAGCAAGCTGGATGAAATTCGTTAAGAATGGTCCTAATTTCATTTAGCTTGGACCGAGTGCCACGACAGTTCCAAGAAAGGAAATGACCCATCAAGAAAAGGTTGCATGAGAGGTATTAGGGACATTAGTTAGAGTTGTCGATAAATCGCAACTCATTTGGATTTCATCCTCCTCTTCGGATGGATGTAGTGCGATAAGTTCGGGTTTTGGGCACGCCACTGAAAATGGACGATAGATCCTTTTGGACTATACCCCGATTCGCAAGTCCCAGAGCGACAGAGTTATGTAAACTTGATGCTTTTATCTTTTGAGAAAGCTGTTTTCCGGAAACGCCACGTTTCGAAAGCTTAAGTTTTAACGATTTATTCGATTTCCGTTTACGTTCAACTATCTCAGTTTTTCCAGTTTCAGGAGCATTAGTTACGGACTTTTCAGTATCTGAATCTGATTTCATAGGCGGTTTATTTTCACTGATATTTTTAACACAATTCGTGCAAGAGCAATTTGCACAAAATTGTTTTTGCAAAACGGAAGCATAAGTTACACCTGTTTTCGGTGTCTGGACATTGACTTTACGCCTAGCTTCAGAGTACGAGATATTTTCTTTATGTTTAATTGTTAGAATCTGTTTCTCCATCAACCAACGTGGACATGATCTGGAAAATGAAGTGTGATTGCCATTGCAATTCACACATTTTTCTTCAGCGGAACACTGCTGACTTTCGTGGCCTTTCACTGCACACCGGGCGCAAGTGAGAGTCCCGCGGCAGTTGGATTTCGAGTGTCCAAATCGTTGGCACTGAAAGCACCTGAGAGTATTTGGTATGTATGGTCTCACGGCTAGTCTCATATAGCCCACTTTTACCCGTTCTGGCAATTTAGGTGTGTTGAATGTCAAAATAAAGTGTTTTGTGGGAAGGAGTTGTCCATCCCGCCGAATTGTTACACGGCGTACATGCGTCACTCCTTCGGGTTTCAATTCTGCTGTAATTTTGTCCAAAGTGTCATTAAATAGCTCGACACAGGTTATTACGCCTTTTGAAGAATTAAGCGTCGTATGAGCGCTTACACTAACGGTTAGAGATGCTAATGTCTTCAATTTAATTATTTGTTGAGCTTGTTTGCGGGTACCGACTTCTACAAATAAGTCACCAGAGCGAAGTTTCCGAGTTGAAACAACTTCTCCAAGTGCTCCTGTAATTGCCTTTTCCACTAGAAACGGTGATACACTGTTAAATGTTTCGTTGCTTTCAGAAATGCGTTTTACAATAAAAAATTTGTCGAAATGTTTTTCAGAAAGGTTAATATTCTTTTGTTGCCCACCGAAGGGAGCAAGGTTTTTGCGGCCCATACGATATTGATGGGGATTCAGGCCCAGCGGCATCGCCCACCACGGAGCCCTACTAGGGATGGCAGTAACTGGCTCTAGATATTCCTAACCTCAGCACTTACCATAATGCTAACTGGCACCTATACGCTGGGAGTTACCCCCGGGGACAGTGACCACCCTTAACGCCAAGCCCAAGGAGTAACCCCTTCGCTTGATCCCTAGCAGACTAGCCACTTAGGCGACTAGGTACCGGCCGATTGATACACCGGGGACCACAGTGCACCACCCGTCTAATGGGTCGCCACGCACGGCCAACACGTGGGGGTATTTGCTGTCCATGAGAAGCAGGAAGCAAACAGAGCGGCTACTGCTTCTCATGGAGAGCTTCCTCGCTTACCCTCGAGGGAAAGAAGAACGACAGCTAAAAGCAGAAGACGGAGGGGAGAATAAACATAAAGGGAGTAAAGATCCCTGGGAACCTCGGGATTGGGACACCCGTACTCACCTATAGTAGGTGAGCCCCTGAGGGGGAATAAAGAGTCTAGATCGAATGGCAAGAAACGCAATAAAAAAATTCATTAAAATGGACAGAAGTCAATGTGTGTATGCAATAACCACTGCTTAAATAATTTTTTTCAATGATAATTTTTCGAAAATAGCATGATACGGATGCATTTGATGATAAAGAATTATTCTGGCAAATTATTCAGTTCAAAATTGGGCATTACATTTTTTTTTTGGAAATGCCCACTAAATTAATTTGTTAAAGATTTTCATATAAGCAAACTGTTTATATAGAGCTTATTACTGCACACGTCTTCCGTGCCGTCAATCGAGAATTCAAAAAGATGTGCACAGAGTTCGTCTGTGTGCTTGTGACGTTCACTGCATTTCTCATTTGCTGCAAGAGATTTCTTCTCTGAAATATAATTTAGCTAAGGTTCCCGATTCTAAATTATTAAAGTCTCGTTGACGGGGAAAGCGAGATGAGAGAGAACAACAGAAAGAGATGAACATTCGGCACAACATAAAGGATATTTTTAAAATCATAGATATATAAATGTTCCGTTCCGTGCACATAGTGGCAATACTGTCAATGAAGTATTAATAGTAAATTCGCATTTCTTTGTTGTTTTTATCCATTATTTTTTTTTCCGAGTTTTCATTTCCGAAATCACTTAATACTTTTTCTCCTTAAATCTAATCATTAATCTTGCCGAATGGAAGGATAGTGGTTGCTTTGAAAACAAAGCCATGTTTTTTTTAAAAATTTTTTTATTTTAGCATTAACCATTACATAAGGGGGTTTCACAATTTCTCTTTGAATACCGAACGAACAGCGATTCTAAGATTTCCTGTTAGACAAGTAGATAATAGAGTGGTTATGATCCATTTGTGAGCGTTTTGTGCCACGCCTGTGGTGAAAACTTTGTTGATAAATTAAGAACAATAAGTTAGACAATGTGTTTTATTTATTTTTTTGTCATATTTGTAGGAATAATACTCCAACTGCCTTATTCTGAAACGAAAGAAAACCAGGGTTCCCTGCAAACATTTAGCGAGTTTTCTACCTCATTCCGAAAGAGGTAAAAAGTATCTAAAAATAGGTTTTTCATGGAATTGTAAACTTTGTCATAATTTTCTTTTTGCAAATGGTCAATGATAGGGCTTCTCTCGCTGACATTGCGTAGAATTACGCAAAGTGTAATTCGTTAACAATGTATTTAAAAAGTCAATCACCATGAAATAAAAAAAGGGAAATTTCAAATGTCTGCTCAAAAATCGGGTGAAATATTCATAAGAAAATACTATACACTTTATATGCGTTTGGGAGGGAAAAAATAACGGTTTATTCATTGAGGTGTTCAGGAAGAGATACGGCATTTCTTTACATTGCAAAATATTTAACAACTATAAAATATTCGCAGGAGTATGAAAAGATGTGTAATATTTGCTGATTGTTGGCTCATTTTTTTAATCGAAGCACAGCTTTAACAAGACTGGAGCATTCAAATGCACCATTTAGAGGCAAATCATCACGATTTTATGATCTTGCTACTGTAGCAAACGAAGCAATATTGAACATCTTATGATAAAAATTCCGGATAAGGTAAATGTTTTCCAGTTTCTTACAACTGAAAGAAATTCTTTTAATGCAGTTGTGTGGTTTAAAATATACACATCAACGTTTATGTTAAAAACGAATAGGTATTTGCATAGAGATTCAGAGCAGAACCATCTCACAATCAAAAAGAATCATTACCAAAATATTCAATTGTGAATTTAGGGATAGGAGTCTATCTTGAACTCACCGATATCTCTTGGGCCATAAACCACAGAATAAAGACATCATTCCACGTTACACACAACAAATAAATACATGCATATCATGCAGAATTGCCGTATTTGAACCAAGAGAGAAATACGCTAATGACATCAGGCAGTCAATCACATAACCGTTTAAATTTCACAAAACCTAAATCTCATTCTTTTCTATAGAAAAAGGAAATAAAAGCCATGCACAAAATATAGCACGTTATGAGGTGCAACTTTCTTTTAAAAACAAATCAAAATTATATTTAAATAAATTTTTAGAGTATGTTGTCTTGTTTATTTTCGATTCCGCTTGACTGCAATACCCCGGGCAGAAATAGTGACATCGAAAATCAGTTTTCGTTGTGCAATCCCAATACATGTATTCAAGAAAATAGTTGCATGGTAGGAAAAAAAGCCTGATAACCGAGGAGAATGGTGATACATAAGAGGGCAATATTTTTGGATAAAAATATTTCATGATTTACAGTTTTATGGCAATGCAGATAAGCTTAAAAACTCCAGGTAACACAACTATAACTGGACGGTAATAAAATACTGCATCTTTTCGCTGCGATGATACATAGATGTACAAATGTTTAACAATGTATCAATTTTCTTTAAAAAATTGAAAAATACTTTTATTTCAAGGTTTTTTTTTCCCTTGAAAAAGGGAGAGGAACTATCGCACCAGCTTTCTTGAAAAATAATTATCATCATTTCTTATTTGGTTCTTTAATATTAATTATTCGATAGTTTTATCCCTTATGTTTTTACAAAACAAAAGAAAATTATCAAATATTTAAAATTTCGTTCATGTTTTTCGTAAACAATTTTCTTATTATCTATCATTGAAAGCATTTCCCAAAAACACAGGATGCTCATATCAATAAATGATACCACAGGAAGGACGATATTTCTTCTCCAATCCCGACACTTCTAACGCAAGCCAACTTTCAATACCGACAATTAACCAGTTTTGGAAAAATAAATTTTTCTTTTCCCTTTATTCATTTAACTCTTAAGCAAAGGAAATGCTACTTACATCATACAAGGAAAAGTTAGTTGCATATTGCAGAAAGGTTCTAAACAAATCTACCAATAAGGGAATACTAATGGCTGAATAATTTATAAATATCAAATTTTATTTAGTTTCTTCTATACTACGATGTGTAGGAACATATGAATTCTTTCATGAATGTGAAGTCGATAATTTCTTTATTATTAGTTTAATTACAAAGCTAATCAATATTTTTTTCAATGCCAAAATGGAAAAAAAAAGGTATTACGTCTACAGTAACAAGGCTTAGTAAAATGAAAAAAAAGGGGAGGGGCAAGAAAGAAAAGAGAATCAACGCAGTCGTTACAATATCGAAGCAGAATGGGTGGTGCTTATAAGCCCATTGCTTCTGTCAGTATCAGAAAAACTAAGTTTATGTTTAATCATTTCCTCTATTCTTTGTCAAAAAATAGTAATGGCGTAAGTAATCTTTGCTTCGTGAAATGAAGGAAAGATAGAATGGTAAATACATAATTACTGATTTCTACATAACAGAAATTCATAGAACACAGCAGGTGCTCTTTGAATTTCCCCAGAAGCCGATTGCTTATGAGATTTTTAACAAATCTGCTTTTCAAAGCTTCACTGTTATACTGTTGTGCGCCATCTCATGATGTAATCGTTGGTAACGAAAGAGCGGGCAAAGTTATGAAATCTGCACCTGATTTTTAGGTATTTCTATGCCTTCTCAAAGCTTTCTTTCAAACTCATTAAAATTCTACTCTAATTCAAATGACAGATGTCTTGAGACTTAGATTAAACTTCGCGTTGCCAATTTTCGTCTTCTCAAAAGAAAATGGGTATCTGTTTTCCTGTAACTCGCTTGCTTATTTCACACAAGATCCACATTTTCATTTGTTGCTTTGAGAATGAATTAAAGTCCAATGTTTGCATTATTTTCTTTATGCACTTTATAAAACATATATTGTTTTGCATCGCTTTAATTACTTCTTTATTTAAGAAAGAAACGATTTAGAACTATTTTTTGAAAATATATAAATAAACGCGACACTTTTCAAAGCTCTGTCGGCGCGATATATACTCCGTTGTGTAGATTTCGAATTCTCTAATAATATAACCCAGATAATATTTGTAATATCCCTGATAATATCTCTAATAATATATCCCTGCAATATTTCTGATCATTCCAGTCATCAGACATCGATTCTTGAGCAATCACTGACTTATCAAATTATCACTGATAATTTAGAATTATAACATTAAAATGAAAAATTGTGGAACAAACTATTTAAAAAAACTCGAACAGATGTTTTTATTTTTATTTTCTGTTCTGACAAAATTCAGATGATTTTAATTAGAGCAAATTAACTCGGTAAGAATTGTAAAATGATTAAATAATATTTGTAGTATTTCATTTTAAAAATAAGATTAGAATGTTTTATTTGCAGTAATAATACTTTCAATCATAATGCGTAATTTAATTAAATTCTTTAATAGATATTTATTTGTTGATTACTTTTAGTTTTCATCCCTCACAAAGTTGTTGTAATAGATGTACAACTCAACGAGCGAAAAAATGGTAAACAAATTAACTTCAGGGTTACTAGGACTATTTCGCTTGCTTGTATAGTACCATATTGGTGACAAACTGGAAGGCACAGTAAGCTAGAATTCAACCCAACCGTGCTCCCCATCTTCGCCAAGCCGCGATAACGCGCCAAAGCCATTTTCTCTAGACTGGCAAACCTATTATCTTTCCCTTTATTATACGCTATGATTGGACATCTGCTCCCTCGCTTTTGAACATTTCACAAAACACTTAACTTCAGTTTCTTTGCTTTCTGCATCTTCAGATACAATAGAAATGGTTCGCGTTCTGAAAAACTAATGAAGCATCTTATGGGCAGGTATATACTAGTAACACTTTTAAAAAATTTACTTTCATTTATATTTATTTACTTTTCTATCAAACAAAACAAAAACCAAAGCTGAACTTGAATATAAACGGTGAGGGATACAGCGATAAAGGCTGTTATCCCATAGAAGCGAAAAAGTTACAGTTAATGGATATAAACATACTTGAGGGCTTGAATAAAGATGTTTAGTTGGTGTTTGCTTGCGACAGCTTGAGACAAAAGAAATGTTCCGCTGTCCGATGTTGAGATTTTTCCAGAGCGCATCTCTGCAGACTGTATATTTTGAACATTTTAACAAGACGTGGGAAATGTCGCTGTTTTCTTTGCATTTGATGCACAAGGGGTTGTTTGAGAGATTGAACCTATGAAGAAGACTTGGTGCAATGATTATTTTATAAATCACCCGTGCAATAAGTTTATCTTGAACCCTACTTCTAGTCCAATCGGTGATTGCGCTGATGTCTGGGAAATCCCCAATCAAAGCTAGATATTTGCTCCTGTGATAATTATTTGAGTCGATTTCGGTAGAATTCTTTCACAGATTGGAGATCGTATCCTCCGGGGAGATCCACTCTATGTATGACGTAGATTCCATGCGATACCAAAGTGTCCAGGTACCCATAGAAGAGAGAATTTTTTATGTTTAAATTTTTCCTAGTATAAATTTTTGAGGTTAGTCTTAGAACAATTCTAGGCGAATGGAAATTAATGTTTTTAAATGCAATCAAAGCAGAATAACTGTCCGAAAGAATTAGGATATCCTCATTTGGGACTGTCATTTCATCCAGATCTTGGTAGATGGCTAAAACTTCAACTGTAAAAATGGAGTTTATGGCATGGATGCGATAAATAAATTTCTGTAAACAAGAAATATCAGCAATTGAGGTGATTTTGAACCATCAGCGGCTATGATGAAATGATTCGGAAATGTGTTCTGGTGTATCGCCATCTAATCTGAAACTTCCTTTCTTGTAGAAAATTGTGCATCCATTTAGCGATCTTGGCTGTAATGCCAAGTTGGAGACATTTATAAATGAGGTCATCTATAGGAATTGAGTCGTAGGCACTTTTCAGATCGAGACTAACACCAACAAAATGTTTCTTTGTATGTGCCTCGGATATTGCTGAATAGATTTTATTCTCTCTGAAAGGAATAAAACCACGTTGGTTCATGTTGATTTTGTTGTAGCGAGTTAAATTTTGAGTAATACGATAGGCTAAGATGCTTTCGAAAATATTAGAAAAACTGAAGTTAGAACTATTGATCTGCAGAAGGTTATCTTTGTTTGGTTTTGGGATTGGAACTAGGATGGCATGTTTCCAATCATTTAGAAGTAAAGAGAAATTGAATTGCTGTTGAAAAATATCGAGGATTTCGCAAAGAGCCGTATTACCAAGTTTTTTTGCCGGGATGATAATTATGTGATGAAAACTTTTTTGCAGAAAGTTTACTTTGAATTTCTGAACTGCTTATATATCTATTGTTATGAAAAATGAATCCATTAGTTTTAATATCGGGGTTAGTATGACTGGATAACTTGTTCAGTATTTTTAAAAACACATTCTAGAATTTTGAGAAATGTTGCTTTGTTTTTTTTTTTGGTTTCCACGGTTTTAATGTTGCCACATATTTTTAACTTATCATACGTACTATATACAACGATACAATAAATCAGTGTGATCGAAGCGATGCAACATAATGCTTTAATACCTAAGCACAACTCCCCCTCAGGGGCTCACCTACTATAGGTGAGTACGGGTGTCCCAATCCCGAGGTTCCCAGGGATCTTTACTCCCTTTATGATTTACTCTCCACTACGCTTTCTGCTGTCTCCTTTTCTTCTTTCCCTCGAGGGTGGGCGAGGGAGCTCTCCATGAGAAGCTGTCGCCGCTCTGTTTGCTTCTTGCTTCTCATGGACAGCCAAAACCCCCACGTGTTGGCCGTGCGTGGCGACCCATTAGACGGGTGGTGCACTGTGGTCCCCGGTGTATCAATCGGCCGGTACCTAGTCACATAAGTGGCTAGTCTGCTAGGGATCAAGCGAAGGGGTTACTCCTTGGGCTTGGCGTTAAGGGTGGTCACTGTCCCCGGGGGTAACTCCCAGCGTATAGGTGCCAGTTAGCATTATGGTAAGTGCTGAGGTTAGGAATACCTAGAGCCAGTTACTGCCATCCCTAGTAGGGCTCCGTGGTGGGCGATGCCGCTGGGCCTGAATCCCCATCAATATCGTATGGGCAAAAAAAACTTGGGCAACCAAAAACCCTTCAGTGGGCAACAAAAGTATCAAACTTCATCTCCAATTCATTTCGACAAGTTTTTTATCATAAAGCGCATTTCAACAATCAATGAAACTTTTCATAATGTTTCACCTTTTCTCGTTGAAAAGTCTATTACTGGATCACTTGGCACTGTATCATCGACCCGGAAACTACGATCTGGTGATTTGCTTGTGGAAGTGAGTTCCCGAAAGCAGTCACAACAAATATTGAAACTTAAAACATTGGGAACAATATCTGTAAGCGTAAGTGCTCACGCTACATTAAATTCTTCAAAGGGTGTAATAACGTGTGGAGAATTGTTTAATGATTCCATCGAAAAAATTACCGCGGAACTGAAACCCGAAGGAGTAACTCATGTACGCCGTATAACTATCCGGCGGGATGGACAACTCCTTCCTACTAAGCACTTCATTCTCACGTTTAACAATCCTAAATTACCTGAATCTGTGAAAGTTGGTTATATGAAATTGGCGGTTAGGACATATATTCCAAACCCACTCCGTTGTTTCCAATGCCAACGCTTTGGGCATTCTAAAACCAGCTGCCGCGGGACTCTCACCTGTGCCCGCTGTGGAGAAAAAGGCCATGACAACCAACAGTGTTCTGCACAGGAAAAGTGCGTGAACTGTGATGGTAACCACAGTTCCTTTTCTCGATCTTGCCCCCGTTGGACATTGGAAAAGCAGATTGTATCAGTTAAATTTAAGGAAGATATTCCATACCCTGAGGCCAGGCGAAAAGTACTTGCTCAAACGCCAACACCAGGTGTGACTTACGCTTCTATTGCCAAAAAACAATTTTGTGCAAATTGCTCCTGTGTAAATTGTGTGCAGAATATGCCCAAAACTAAACCTCTACCAAAAGGGACTGATACAGATTCTGAAAATTCAATATCTAGTGCTTCTGAGCCCAGTAAACCGGAAAAGCATCAACGCAAAGTAAAACCAAACAAAGCATTAAAGCTTAAGATTTCCAAACGTGGTATCCCTCAAAATAATCTTCATCAAAAAATGAAAAAGTCAACTTTGCATAATTCTGTCGCTCTGGGACTTGCGAGTCAGGGCATAGTCCACAAGGATTTATCATCCATTTTTAGTGGCGTACCCAAAAGTCCCGATAGCATTTCACTTCATCCATCTGAAGAGGATGATAATGACCTCCAAATGAGTTGCGAGTTATCGCCAACTCCATCTAATGTTCCTAACACTGCTTTTAAAACACACGCTTCTTAATGGGTTTTTGTATTTCATGGAACTGTCGTGGCATTCGTCCCAAATTAAATGAAATTAGGACAATTCTTAACAAATTTCATCCCGCTTGTATCTGCCTTCAAGAAACTTTCTTGAAGACAAACATCCCACTAAAATTACGTGGTTACAATACCGTTCGGAAAGATACAGAAAACGGCTCGCGTAATTCTGGAGGCGTCTGTATTCTAACCTCCAATTCCTTTCCGAGCACACCTCTCTCACTCCATACTGATTTGCAAGCTGTGGCTGTTCAAGTGCATGCAAAAGCACTAATTACAGTTTGCTGTATCTATTTACCACCTAATGCTTCTGTTAGTCAACAAGATCTTGACAATTTAGTTGATCAACTTCCAGCGCCGTTTATTCTACTTGGTGACTTTAATGGCCATTCTACTTTGTGGGGTTCAGATAGAACAAATCCTCGTGGGCGGCAGATCGAACAGTTTATTTCTAATAACTGTCTCTGTCTGCTCAATAATGACGAGAAAACTTATTTTCATGAACCAACACGCTCCTTTCACAATCTAGATCTTGCAATATGTTCGCCAATTCTCTTGCCGTATTTGAATTTTACAGTTGAAAATGATCTTCACAATAGTGATCATTTCCCTATAATAATTTCTCATGCTGACAGTGGCGGTATGATTCAGAGTCCGCCTTATTTTCTGTTTCAGCAAGCGGATTGGTCTGCATTCACAAAACGGGCAAAAATTACTGAAGCTATGGTTTATACAGCAGATATATCGGCAGCGGTACAAGAAGTCCTTGATAGCATTATTAATGCTGCAAATAATAGTATTCCCAAGCGTTCCCCACGTCTAAGAAAATTTCGTAGACCGTGGTGGAATAAAGCTTGCCACGATAGTTACAAAAAACAAAAGCAACTTTGGAACAAATTCCGTAGGTGTCCTACTACGGATAATCTCATTGCTTTTAAACGAGCTAAAGCTTACGCTCGCAGTATCCGTCGGCGTAGTCAGAGGGAATCCTGGCTTAAATATGTTTCTACTATCACTTATTCTACTCCTAGCAAACAATTATGGAAGAAAGTCAAAGCAGCCAATGGAATATACCCCGATTTTTCCTTTCCTGTATTAAAATCGGGAAATGTGGTATACTCTTCGCCTTTTGAAGTTGCCAATAATCTCGGGTATACTTTTGAAAAAGTTTCCGCTGTAGATTCATACAGTCCATCATTTCTGGTGGTTAAGAAGCGAGCGGAAGGAAGTAAATTACAATTTAATTCCCGTAGATCTCTTCCATATAATTGTGAATTTAGTTTGTTCGAGTTGAAAAGTGCACTGGCTTCCTCTAATGCTAGTAGCCCTGGTCCTGATGGTATAACTTATAATATGCTTCGCCATTTGGACGAGGTCTCTCTTTCCAATTTATTAAAGCTATTTAATAGAATATGGACTGAGCATGAGTTTCCATTACAATGGCGTGAAGCTATAGTTATCCCAATCCTTAAACCTGGAAAAGATCCTGCAAACCCTCTGAACTATAGGCCAATCGCTTTAACTAGCTCGATGTGTAAAACTTTCGAACGCATGGTCAATGCCCGCCTGGTATTCGAATTAGAAAAACATGATTACATTTCGCCACTACAGAGTGGTTTCCGCCGTGGACGTTCAACTTATGATAACATCGTCCTTCTGGAAACCCAAATTCGTAATGCTTTTGTACGAAGAAACCACCTTGTTTCGATCTTTTTCGATATAGAAAAAGCTTATGACCGTGCGTGGCGCTATGGTATTCTACGAACTCTCTTTAACCTAGATTTTAGAGGAAATCTCCCTATTTTTATTCAAAACTTTTTAACCTCGCGTACTTTTCGAGTACGTCTTGGTAATTTTTATTCCGATATTTTTAATCAAGCTGAGGGTGTTCCGCAAGGGTGTGTTCTCAGTGTCACTCTTTTCATAACCTATTTTAGCGAAATTCTTAATCAGCTTCCTCCATCTGTTCAAGGTACGCTCTATGTTGATGATCTGCAGATCTCCACTCAAGGTTCTAATATGCACCTAATTGAACGGCAACTGCAGAATGCAGTCAACAAACTAGTTTCGTGGTGTGATAAAAATGGGCACACTCTTTCTCCGGAAAAGAGTCGTTGCGTGCATTTTTGCCGAAAACGACAGCTGCATCCAGAACCTGTGATCAATATTCGTGGAACTGCCATTCCCTCTGCCGATGAAATTCGGTTTTTAGGTGTCATTTTTGATAGGAAGCTCACTTTTCTTCCGCATGTCCTGCATCTGCGGAAGAGGTGCGAGAAATCTCTCAACATCCTGAAGGTACTATCTAATACTTCCTGGGGGGCTGATCGTACATCCCTCTTACGGATCTATCAGGCCGTTATTTTATCCCGCATTGATTACGGGTGCATGGTATATGCATCTGCTCGTCCTTCCGTTCTACGAAAGCTTGATACGATACACCATTCTGCCCTTAGAATTTGCTCTGGTGCTTTTCGCACATCACCAGTAGAAAGCCTGTATGCCATATGCAGTCAATTTCCTTTAAATCTTCGACGTAAGAAGATAGCCGCGCAATACTATTTTCGAATGCTATCAGCTCCGAAACATCCTGTTAATCACCTGTCTCTCCCGGTTGGTCTTCGGAGACTTTATGATGCTCGCCCGTCTCACATTCCTCCATTTAATGAGAGGGTTAAAGCTTTCATTCATGATTCGGGACTTACCGAGGTTTTAATTCAACCAATAAATTTCTATTCTTTTCCTCCTTGGGATGTTCCACAATTTTCATTTTTGAACCCTTTTTCTGGTTACGATAAATCTACAACAGCACCGATTGTTTTTCAGCAGCTCTTTCACTATCACCGTTGTCAATATTACCCTTATACAGAAGTTTTTACTGATGGATCAAAATCCAACCGGCATGTTGGTAGCGGAGTAGTATTTCCCTCTGAAACTTATAACTACCGCCTGCCCACGTCTTTCTCGGTTTTTACTGCTGAATTGATTGCAATAGCTTGCGCTCTTCAACTGATTTCAGCTTCTTCTAACCAGACATTCTGCATTTATACTGACAGTATCAGTGCTTTGAGGTCTCTTTCCAATTTCAACAACCGGATGCATCCTGTTGCTATGGAAATCCTTGTTCTTCTTCGCGATCTTGAAAAAAGAGGCGCAAAGATTTTATTTTGTTGGGTCCCGAGTCATGTCGGAATACCCGGAAACGAAATGGCAGATGTTGCGGCAAAAACGGCAAGTTCTTTGTTACAGCGTGAACTTCCATATGACGATGCAAAAAAATATTTTGCTGATCATGTTCGCGCTTTGTGGCAGCAATCCTGGGAACTACAAACTTCGAATAAACTACACTCTGTTGATCCAATGACAAGTGTATGGTCTGTTATCCCTGTACGTGCATTAGACGTTAAATTGACTCGACTGCGAATTGGCCATGCCCGCTTTAGCCATAAGCATCTTTTATTTGGGGAACAATGCCCTTCATGTCCAAAATGCCATGTAATTTTAACAGTCAAACATGTTTTAATAGAGTGCCCTAATTTTAATCCACATCGCTTAAAGTTTTTTAATTCGCTATCCATCAAGTTGCGAGAGATTGTGGGTGAAAGTCCTCACCCTAACATTTTTAAATTTTTACATAACATTGGTTTTTTACATTATATTTAGTTTTGCTTCCTCAATTTGTTAAATTTTCGTCTTTAATTTGTTTTTCGCCTTTATTAGAAAATACGAAAAGTATATTATTTTTAGAGTACTAGTTTTAATACGTTGCCCTTTGAAATTTAGCTTTTTATATATAAATTTCATAGTATTACTTTTTATATGAATTTGATTTATCTCACCATTCGAGTGGCGCAGCATGGCCAGATATGGCTTTTGTGCCAAAAATCTTAAATAACCAACCAACCAACCAAGGCCACGACAATTCCATGAAACGAAGGTACCCATTAAGAAACTTTTGCTTCAAGCGAAGGATTGGGAACAGTGTTGGGAAGTTGCGAAATATCGCAACTCATTTTAAGTTCTTCATCCTCTTCTTCAGATGGATGAAGTGCGATTAGGTCAACATTTTTGGATGTGCCACCAAAAATGGACGTTAAGTCTTTGTGGACTGCACCCTGATTTGCGAGTCCCAAAGCAACCGAATTGCGCAAAGTTGATTTTCTTAGTTTTGCTCTAATTTCCTGTGGAGAAAGGCCACGTTTTGAGAGTTGCAGTTTCAAATGCTTTCCAGATTTTGATTTGTTCATTTTAGGTTTTTCAGGTTTCAATAATTCAATTTCATTGTTTGTGGAATGCTCCGTTTCTGAATCACTTGACTTTTCAAGTGTTTTTGTGTGGGATTTAACACAATTTGGACAAGAACAATTTTCACAAAACTGTTTCTGTACCACAGAAGCATAAGTTAAACCAGGCGTAGGTGTTTGAGCTAGAATTTTACGTCTAACTTCAGGATAAGTTATGTTTTCTTTGAATTTGAGAGTGGTTATTTGTTTCTCGAATGTCCAACGTTTGCAAAGTCTCGAAAAGGAAGCATGATCTTCACCACAATTGACGCACTTTTCTGGCGCAGTGCACTCCTGGCTTTCATGACCTTTTTCAGCACATCGGGCACAAGTTACTGTCCCGCGGCAATTAGCTTTGGAGTGGCCGAAACGTTGACATTGGAAACATCTCAACGGATTAGGAATATATACTCTAACAGGTAATTTCAGATAGCCGGCATATACAAATTCAGGCAGTTTAGGCGAATGGAATGTGAGGATGAGATGTTTCGTATTAATGAGTTGCCCATCCCGCCGAATGGTTATGCGGCGTACATCAGTTACTCCTTGCTGTTGAAATCCTTTAGATATTTCTTCCAGAGAAACATTGTACAACTCTCCACAGGTTATGACGCCTTTCGAGTAATTTAAGGAAGAGTGAGGGGAAACAGTAACAGGTATTGTAGCTAAAGCTTTTAGTTTGGTTACTTGCTGGGCTTGCTTCTTAGAATTAACTTCTATAAGCAAGTCGCCAGAACGCAATTTACGTATACCTGCAACATCACCGACGGTTGCTACTATGGCTTTTTGCACAAGAAATGGCGATACAGAGTGAAAAGTATCTTTGGATTCAGAAACTCTTTTTATGATAAAAAATATGTCAAAATGTGATAAGGTTTGATTTTGATTAGGTAACGTTTGACGCCCACTGAAGGGAGAACGGTTTTTTTTGCCCATACGATATTGATGGGGATTCGGGCCCCGACGGCACCACCCACCACGGAGTCCAACAAGGGAAGGCAGCCACCGGCTCTGGCCATTCCCAGCCTCGGCGCTTACCCCAGCGCTAGCCGGAACCTATACGCTCGGAGTTACCCCCGGGGACAGTGACCACCCTTAACGCCAAGCCCAAGGAGTAACCCCTTCGCTTGATCCCCTTGAGCAGCCCAGGTAGATGCCTGGGATACCGGCCGATTGATACACCGGAGACCGAGATGTACCACCCGTCTAATGGGTCGCCACGCACGGCAAACACGTGGGGGTATTTGCTGTCCATGAGAAGCAGGAAGCAAACAGAGCGGCGACAGCTTCTCATGGAGAGCTCCCTCGCCTACCCTCGAGGGAAAGAAAAAAGGTGACAGCAGAAGGCACAGAGGAGAGTAAACCTAAAGGGAGTAAAGATCCCTGGGTACCTCGGGATTGGGACACCCGTACTCACCTAAAGAAGGTGAGCCCCTGAGGGCCTTAATGAATGGAAGAAACCCAAGAGGTATTTTGTACACAGGTTTCTCACATACTTTTTGCTTCTGTGGTTGGTTGGTTTGTGTGGTTTATTGGCGCAAAAGCCACATTTGGCCATACTGCGTCAATCAGATGGTAAAATTATAAAAGGATATTTAAAACACTCATTTGTTAAATTAGTATAAGTGTGAAAAGATAAAATTGAATAATGCAAAAAGTGATCTTAGCATCTGAACATTTAAAAACATGGTTCATGAAAATTTGAAACTATGAAGAACGAACAAGAACACACACACACAAAAAAAAATGTTCAACACAAAATAGAATTATAGAAAATTATATGCAAGTAAAAAAGCAATAGCTCTTAAGAATTTAAAAATATTTGGGTGGTATTTTTCATCCACCAGGTCTTGTAATGTTAAAGATTCTGAGTTAAAGAAACGAGCACGATAAGAATTAAAAACAGGACATTCAATTAACACATGTTGAACAGTAAAAGGAACTTTGCAACTGTTGCACATGGGCGCATTTTCTCCAAATACGAGATGTTTATGGGTGAAGCGTGTATGCCCTATACGGAGACGAGTTAATTTAACATCCATCTGCCGTATAGGATGAACAGGCCAAGAAACAACGTCCGTTTTTATAAGATGTAATTTATTGTGGATCTGCAGATCCCATGACTTTTGCCAGTTAAAACAGATGTGGTGATAGATGGATCTTTTAATGTCGCTAAAGGGAATTCCCATGCTTAAAAAAGTCGTTGCAGATTTTGCGGCCAAGTGAGTGAGTGAGTGAGTGAGTGAATATTATTCTAGCGCAAGATCCATTCTCTGGATAAACTGCGCCGCAACTAGACGAAAACTTTAGTGCTACGTCTTAAAACTTTGTTTAAAATATTTATAATCTGTTATTAAAAAGACAATACAAATTAAGAACAACGACACGGAAAAAACAACATTTCAAATTTCTTTGATAAAACCCGCCTCCGTTAAATAAAGGAAAATGTTAAAATGCGGTTTATGTCCTATTAAAAGCGGAAGACAAGGAGCAACTGTATTAAAATACTTAAGACGCAATGAGTCCAGCGACTGACATTCAATCATTATATGTCGGATAGTTAAACTATCACCACAACGACTACAAGTTGGTGGTGGCTGTTTTAAAAGTATATGTTTATGTATTATTCTAGAATGCCCTATGCGTAATCGTGTCAGAATAACATCGCATCTGCGATTTAAGGAGGA
This sequence comes from Argiope aurantia, assembly GCA_026543865.1. NCBI lineage: Eukaryota > Metazoa > Arthropoda > Arachnida > Araneae > Araneidae > Argiope > Argiope aurantia. The sequence goes on from JAPMOR010110102.1 coordinate 41,188, forward strand.
ACACCAACGTTCAATGAAAGGTTTCACTATGTGTAGTTTGTTTTCAATCTCAAGGTTCCATTGGCTCTGCCAATTTTGCAAAAACCATTTCCGAACGGAAGAACGTACATCAGCATAAGGAATGGATTGTTTGTGGGATTCGGTTGCCGATTTCGCAGCAATATCCACTATTTCATTCCCTCGGATGCCCACATGGGAAGGAATCCAACAGAAAAGAATTTCAAAACTATTCTGACATAGGTTCTGAAGCAAATTCCTTATATCAGAAATATATGCATGACTCTGTGATTTTCCAATGAGGGCTTGAAGGGCACTCCAAGAATCAGAATAAATTATCACCTTTCTAAACTTATTCTTTGCAATATATTGTAAAGCACAATATATTGCTGTGACTTCCGAGGTAAAAACTGAAGTAAATTCATGTAATTTGTGACTTACAACTACATTCTCACAAGCAAAAGCATAACCAACGTGAGACTCGGATTTAGAACCATCCGTGTATACAGGAATGTAGTCGCTGTACATGTGTCTGTGAGCAGAAAAAAGTGCTATAAAAATGAAATCTGGAGTATTAGACTTGAGAAATTTTTTTAATGGATGAAGCAAAACAGCATCATATTGATCCCAAGGTGGTATACAAAAAGGACTTTCATCATGAATTTCGATATTATGATAAGTTTCTGGTAATATCCTCAAAATACGTGTTCCCAGAGGAGGTATACAGGATCTGCGGACGTTGAATAGTGGAGACTGACTACAGCTTAAAAACATTCTCCTTAAAGGATGAGATCGGTTCGATAAAACACGGAAATAATAACAGGCGGAAAACATGTTTCTTCTAAAGGACAACGAGGGTTCATAAGTTTCAACATAAAGACTGCTAATCGGGGAGGTTCTAAATGCACCGCAGCATACACGCAGAGCTTGATGATGAACGTAATTAAGACGAGATAAATAAGAATTTCGAGCTGAACCATATACAAAAGAGCCGTAATCCAATTTGGAGCGAATAACGCTTCGATATACTTTCAATAAACTAGTGCGATCAGCACCCCAAGTAGTATTTGACAGAACTCGAAGGATATTCAACGATCGCAGACATTTGTTCCGTAAATCCATGATATGGGGGAGGAAAGTCAAACGTTTGTCGAATATAATACCTAGGAATGTATGCTGGTCGCATATAGTCAGAGGATTACCGTTCATTGTTAATTCAGGATCTGGATGTAGTGGCCTTCTACAAAAATGCACGCATCTTGTCTTCTGAGCAGAAAATGTGAAACCATAGCTTTCGGACCAGGTTGCCATGTTGTTAATTGCAATTTGCAATTGCCGTTCTATAAAACGCATATCCCTAGCAGAACAGGAAATCTGCAGGTCGTCAACATAGATGTTTTTATGCACAGTGGTTGGAATGGTGGATAAAATCTGGTTGATTTTTATAATAAATAGAGTCACGCTTAATACGCTGCCCTGCGGCACTCCTTCTTCTTGGCAATAAGCCTTCGATAGAGTATTCACCAATCGGACTCTAAATAGTCTGTGTGCTAAAAATTTTTTGATAAAAATAGGTAAATTTCCACGAAAGTTAAAATCAAACAAATCCTTTAAAATTCCAAATCTCCAAGCTCTATCGTAAGCTTTTTCTATGTCAAAAAAGACAGACACCAAGTGATTTCTTCGTACAAAAGCATTTCTTATATCTGTCTCCAAAGCTGTAAGATTGTCAACAGTGGAACGTCGCTTCCGGAAACCACTTTGGAAAGGGGATATAAATTCATTTTTTTCTAATACATGGATCAAGCGAGCATTCACCATTTTTTCAAGAAGTTTGCACAGGCAGCAAGTTAACGCAATAGGCCTGTAATTAATGGGATTTTGAGGGTCTTTATTAGGTTTTAATATAGGTATCACAATAGCATTATTCCATTGAATGGGGAAAACATGTTCCCTCCAGATTCTATTAAACATATACAAGATATTGACCAAAGCATCATGAAAGAGGTGTTTAAGTATAGCATACGTAACTCCATCCGGACCAGGAGCAGTTTCCTTCGCATTTGATAAAGCATACTGTAGCTCGGAAAGAGTAAAATCAGAATTATATGGCAGAAGTTTGGTTGTATGAAAGCGTAGAGGATTTCGTTCCGATCGACTTTTAATTGACAGAAAGGTCTCTGTGTAACTACTAGAGTCACATACGGACGCAAAAGCTTCTGCAAGAGCATTCGCCATTCCTTGCAAGCTGTTAATTTCTCTGTTATTTATTTTTAAACAGGAAAGGGAGACTTCGGGGTATATCCCACATGCTTTCTTTACTCTGATCCACATTTCTTTTGCCGAGACAGAGGACTTGATATTCGATACGAAATCCACCCAACAACTTTTCTGACTGCGCCTTCTAATTAGTCGCGCCTTACTTTTTGCTTCACTATATATAATGAGGTTTCTTGTTGTTGGTTGACTCCTGAATTTATTCCATGCTCTTTTTTCTCTTTGCCTAGCTTCAGTGCATTCTTGGTTCCACCATGGTTTCCGATATTTTGGAAAGCGGTCCCC
>JAPMOR010110105.1:0-10105 GCA_026543865.1 Argiope aurantia
CTTCTAATTAGATAATAGCGCCATCTAATCTTCTATCAGAAATACCCGACCGGCTGGATTGTGTCACGATAAAAATGGCAAAAAGGAAAATCACTTATATATATATTACTTTTACAAAGTCCATCCAAATTTCACTCGCACATACACACAAAAAGAAAATTACTTACAATTTTGAAACATTTTTCAGTCACGTTTGTATTATTGGCAACATTCTAATGTGTTTTGCAAATAAATAAAATTAGAGATATTCATTTCTACAGAAAATTCGATCGCAAAAAAAGTCCTCAGAAATAACTACTATCTTTGTTTGTGTTAAGGTTAATATAAGAAAAAAAATTTCAAACCTGGATACTTTAAGAAAGAGTTTGAAATGGGAATTTCACATTAGTTAAACGATGAAATGATACGGAATATTCTTAATTAAATTTCGTTTCCTACCTGTTAATTATAAGGTAGTTTTGTGGATTATTTCATATTGTGTAACTTTTGAAATGTTCAGTAATTTATCCAAATTAGCAATATTACTGCCCAACTTAAAATCAGTTTTAACACTTTTTATGTACCGTTTTGGCCGAAGAGATTAAATCTTTTTCAACAATTATTTTAATGAATAAAGAGAAAAGAAATTCAACTTCAGATTTTTTATTTTCAAATTCTAAATTCTATTTGAAGTTCGTCTTTAAATTCCTTTATTTAGCCGTACGAGAAGATCATATATAAAATTACAAACATTCAAAATGAGGTCTACTTATAGAAGAAGAAATTCAATTAAATGCAGCACACATGTTAGATTATTACAAATATTGTTTTACAGTGGGAGGAATTTCATAACTATAGTATAAACCCATGAAAACTAAAAAGTTTAAATTAAATTTAAAAAAAAAAGGGTCTGACTAGTCATCAAATTTATTATCTACCTGAGAAATAAACTTCATATTATTATGAGGTATAGGAAAAATTGCAAAACAATAGAATCGAGTCAAATTTTAGCATAATGTTTCGAACATGAATTAACACAGAGAAAGATTTAATGCAGCAATTTGGCAAAGCTATTATGAAGAAATTGTCACATGAATACAAAATCAGGCATGGACCAACCAAATAAAGTGGTTAGTGGCCGTTACTGGGCAGAGATTTGCGAAACGCATGAGGGAAGGTACAACAGCTGACGGAACACATGCTTAGAAAAAGAATCCAGATGTTTCACTCCGACATTTGTTAAGAAGCTGCCTGTGTTCCAGACACCAGTATGAAACACTTGGATTGACATTATTCAAGATTCCCTCGGATGAGAGCAAGTGTGCTTAGTAAGAAGTACATAAAAATTTTTGTAAAATTTAATTTCACTGAAAAAAAAATTAGAATTTATTTAATTAGAGAGCAGGTTAAATCCATATATGATGATGAATTGTTTCCACAATTCATAATTTTAGTCATATAAAATAATACATCTCGGTATTTTTCGTCTGTTTATATGCAATTTGTTTAGCCATCTATTTTGATAGATTTAATGCTTTAAATATGCATTGGTAAAAATGTTTCCAATTATATATCGTTAATTTGTTTGTATGATACGGTTTTCTGTATTTAAATGTATAATTTTTTTCTCTCTGAATACATATTTTGTGACACTTAATATTATTTGTAGGATATAATATGTGGTTTTCATCATTTAAAGTGGAATGTGGCGCCAAGTAATTTCCGGTATGTTTTGCGGAAAACTAAAGTTTGAGACAAACATTTTTCTGATTCTTGTAACATTAGCACATTAAGGTGGAAATTAGCAAATTTAGTTTTTTCTCATCTGAAGGAATATTTATCTTCTATACCTGATGATACTCTCTGCTGAAGCTTCCCTTTCGCCAGAATCTCACATTTCACCTCATACAGTTAGTGATCCAATACTTTCATGTTCTACAAATCTGATAACTTCAACAGCGACTTCATTTGACACAAGTGGTCATCTACAGATCACCCCCAAATGGATGGAATTATAAATCTTCTACCAAATTTTACAAAAAAAAAAAAAAAAAAAAAAATGACTGTATGAAGTGTGTTTCTCAGTTCATTTCTTGAATCAGCTGAAACCGAATTATTCAACAAACCACTTATATAATGTGGTATGCTACGGATGCTACGGACTCAGCAACGGATGCAATGTAGAGCTACTAGCGAAGGAAGGCGTTGGACATCCAAGTGAAAAGCATGTGCTCTTCAAATACATCTCCATAGTCCAAGTATCCACAAAATTCTGAAATATTCTGCCTTTCCAAGCGAAGCAACTTTGTATGGGTAAATGATTTTTTTAGTTGTACTGAAATCTATATATTTATTATTTTATTGAATGCTGGAATTCTGAATTTAAACAAATGTTATGTAGTATTGTAAAACATTATTATGGATGTTAAACGAAAAACACAATTGGAATTGTAGTTAAATTTTATGTGAGTTATTTTATTTAGTAATGAATAAAAATATTATATCAAATCTTTTGTATATTTAAATTTAAGGAAACAAATCTTCATAATTTTTTCATGCTTCAAAACTGGGGTTGAATTATCAAAATTTCATTACTTATAATTAATGCAATGTTATAAATGGTACAAATCTTACATATTGCTGTTTAGATTACTGATTATTCTATGTCATTAAAATTATACAAATCATTTCAGATTCACTTACAATGTTACCAGTACTATATAGAGTGATTTTATATACAGAAATCCAGCCATATGAGCGAGTCGTACAGATTAAGTGTTCTTATAGATGAAATGGGAACAAAGCAAGGATTGACCTACGCTGCTTATTTTGATTCTGAAGATGGTTTACAAGCATAAGGATTGGTTTACAGAAAAAGCTACCAGATGCAAGTCAAGCAGTTGTTTGCATGACAAGTGGAATTTTGAAAAACTGGAAGGAGGTTATAATAAAAAGTTTTTAGTGAATTTATAGAAATATAGATGAGTATCATATAGTAATTTCTACATCATACGTTTCTATATGAATAACAATGTATCGAATTCGGTGCTAAATCATAAATATTAGAGAAAGCAAAACAAAGATTAAAAAAAAACTTAATAACAAATGAAGTTTCAGTTTCAGGTCATTGGTTATTTTTTCACTTACTCTTCTGAGAACTTTTCCTTAGAGAAATTTGTTTGTCAAGCAATTGAAATATTAAAGAGATTTGAATTACAAGTAGTTTCTTTATCAGTGACCAAGGTTAGGAATATTTTATATTTTTTGATTCTAATTTAATAATTTGTTTCTAGGACTCTTGCATCTTTAGTTAATTTCTTTATTAATGTGCTACTATTAGGGATTGCAATATCGGACCAAAAGTTCAATACCGGTATTCGGTATCTTTTAGATCTTGATACCGGGATACCGGTTTTAATACCGGTCGTAGAAATTTTAGAAAAAGAAAGAAAACACAGGTGTTTCTTTGTTTTATTTGCCAGTTTTATTAGAGAGTGTAAATATTACAAAAATAATTTATAACTTATAAATTATAATAGTATATAAAGAATCACAAAAAAGTAAAGAAACTTATTTATTTAAATCACAAAAAAGTGGAAAATATCATTACACAGTCTGTGGTACTATTTCAAATTTTTGAAATGTGATCTTAAAAACATAACGCATCAATTGTACTGTCATTAAGCCTGGAACGTAATTTTGTGCAAAAATTACTGGATATCGAAAAGCTCTTTCGGCATCTACGCTAGTTTTTGGTATTGTTAGCAATGCGCGAACTTGATCAGATTTGAATTGGTTTGTCTCTTTTCTTCTTTTTCATTTTTAAAATCATTAGAATTATGTAAATACTGTAAGACATTTTCTATTTCGGTATGCCTTTCTTCTGTGCGATTTTTCTATGTAATATATAATTCCTCAGATAGTGATGTGTGCTGTTCTTTCAGTGACTGCAACTTGAAATTTATTGTTGCATTAGCTGTTAATAAATTAGAATCTCTCAGACATAATGCCTCAATATTCAGTTTTATTGGAAGTAGAGCTGATATAGTTCTGGATATTAAGTCGAATTCACTATCTGAAAAATTAATTTGCAGGTTTAAGTCGACTATTGCTTTTTGGATTGGATTTCTCAGTTTCAAAAATCGTTCCATCATTAGGAATAAACTGTTCCAACATGTTTTAGAATCCAATATTAACATATATTTATTTTCAGTTAGTATACATTTTTCTAATATGACATTTTTTGTAGGAGAAGTTTAAATATCTTATAAATTTTTCGAACTTTATAAATTATAAGAAACAATTCTTGATGGGTTAATATTTCATCCTCAATAGCAATATCTTCTTCAACAATTACATTGTCATTATCTTCATTGCCAATATCACTCTCACTCTCTTCAAAATCGGAATCCGAAGTTTCTATATCCACAGTATTTGGATTGTTCTGTTCTTTAATTTTTGATATAATACATCTGTTACTCCTGATTGAATTGCATGAGCATAGCACAATTACAGACTTGCGCCGATCAACTTTCCAACTTTTTTCATTATTGTTGCTCAATTAGTCGTTATGGATGCTATATCTTCTTTTAGGGATAATTCATGTTTCGCTAATTTATATTTAAGCACTTCCACACATTTATCGGCTGGTATACTTCCCGAGACATATGTAAGTTCTATATTTCAAAATATTTTTTCTGAATGAATATTTACATTTAAGTAGCGCCAATTCTTACACTTGTCCATTCATCAAACTTAAGACTACAATTTTCACCATTTACTTTTAATTGTATATTTATATATATATATATCTAATGATATTTTAATTCTAATTTCAATTTAATTAATTTCCAAGATTTTATCTTAATTTAGCCCATAGTAACTTCATTCTAAAATATTCTCTTATTTCGTGATCCAATTCCACTTTCGGTTTAATTATCCCTTTGTAAAAATAATGCGCCATCAGTAAGTACTACGTATTAAATGAAACTGATACTTTTACTCTTCAAAAGGTGTCAAAGGTCACACGTGTATTGAATTGGCGCCTGGCCAGAAATCCAATGTTATAAAAGGCTAGATGTCATCTGTTTGCCCTTTTTTTCCCTTTACTTACTTCTGTGTGTGCTGCTTTGCGTTTTCTTGTACATAATCATACCTGCCACTCGGAATAGAATAAAACGTAGTTTACTTAGTTGCTATTGATTGGTTAACTCTTTCACATTTCCCATTAGTTTGTGGATGATGTGAAGATGTTAACAGATGCTTGACACTGTAATTTCTGAGGAAATGTTTGAATTTAAATGAGGTAAAAGCACCATTTCTATCAGTTAATAATTTGGAAGGAACCTAAATTTGGAAAACTTGCTTTAATATATTAATATAAGTTTCAGAATTTTCATTTTTGGAAGGAAAGGCCCAAACATATCGAGTCGCATGATCAATTACTATACGAAGAAATTTTTTAGTTGAATTGTAATAGTTAAATCCACCAACAGTATCGACTGAAAGACATTCAAAAGGACGATCTGTGGGGGGCACAGCCTGTAAAAGGCCAAATCGTTTTTGCTTTTTCTTTTTATTTAATTGACAAATATCACAATGTTTAACAAAAAGTGCAATATCTTTAGTAATATGGGGCCAATAATACTGAAGAGTAATTAAATTTATCATTTTTTGTGTGCCTGGATGACCAAATTGTTCATGAGCTGTTTGCAAAACTTTTCTCCTAAAAGAAAAAGGTACAACTATTTTAAATAAATTTTTCTTTTTAACTACAAGTACATCATTAATATTTTTATATTTAGTATCATCTAAATTGTCTAAATTTTGATAGTGTTTTATCTCATCTAATTCCAATAAATGCATGGAATGTTGGAGATATTGAGCAGTAGGATGCCTTGATAACATATCAGCTTCAACATTAGCTGTTCCCTTTAAATATTTAACTTCATAATCAAACATGCTTAATTTTAAAGACCAACGAAATAATCTTCCCCTTAAATTTTTTACATTTTTAAGCCAAACAAGAGCAGCATGATCAGTATGAATTATGAATTTTTTCCCATGTAAATAATAATAAAATTTATCAAGAGCATCTACTATTGCTAAACATTCCAACTCAGTTATACAATAATTTTTTTCATAACATCGTAAAGTTCTTGAATGATAAGATACAGGATGTAATTTACCAGTACAGTCAGGCTGTTTTAGAACAGCTCCTATGGCTTCCTGAGATGCATCACAAAAAACATGAAGAGGTAAATTAGGATTATACAGTTGTAATACTGGTTTAGTAATCAATTTATTTTTTAAAATTTCAAAAGCTTTTTGACAGTCTTCTGTCCATTGCCATGGTGTATCTTTTTTAAGAAAATTATTTAAGGGTTCTCTTATTTTAGCATAAGAATCAATAAACTTATTATAAACATTTACAGAGCCAAGAAAACCTTGAAGTTGCTTGACATTTTTTGGAGGTTGTAATTTTTTAATACTTTCAATATTATGATTATCAGGAGAAATGCATCCTTCTTTGACTTCATACCCCAAGAAATTAATTTTATCTTGAGCAAACACACATTTAGAAAATTTTAATTTAATGTTTTCTTTTTCACACATTTGAAAAATCTGTTTTAAATGATCATAGTGTTCCTCTAATGAGTTAGAGAAAACTACTATGTCATCAAAATAGTGACATGCAAAATTTGAAAATTTATGTTTATTTAAAATTCTACGAATAGTTCTATTGAAGATTGCAGGTGCATTTTTAAAGCCAAAAGGTGGGACTTGAAATTCATATAAACCTTCAGTAGTTACAAATGCCAATTTATGTTTATCTTGTTCATGCAAGGGTATGTGCCAATATCCAGATGCAAGATCCAAAGTTGAAAAAACTTTAGCAGTACTTAATTTATCTAATAAGGTATCTATTCTAGGGAGAGGCTCTGCCTCAGATTTGCAAAGGGAATTAATTTTACGATAATCAATACAAAGACGACTTTTTCTATTTTCATCTCTTTTATATGCTAATGTTACAGGAGAGGAATAGTTACTAGTAGATTCTTTTATTAAACCTGCATCTAACAAATTTTTAATTTGCTTATTTATTTCAATTTCATCAGTAGCAGAGGTTCTATAAGCACTTTGTGAAACTGGTAAATCAGATGTTAAATTTATTCTAGGGGGTTCCATTCTTATTTTACCAACATCATATTTATTTTTTGCAAACACATGAGAATATTCTGATACCAGAGATAACACAGGTTCAGATAGTCTATTTACAGTCAGAGGTGGGAAAATTTCCTCTGAGGTATTCACTACCTTGACCTTATTATCACTAGTGTTATTATTTTCAACAATATGTAAAGACATATAATTATTATTGGTATGCAAATTGGTAATAATTTTTCCATTTTGAAATATTTTATTTTTGTCACAATCTATAATTAATTTATATAAACTACAATCTGGCAGTCCCAAAATGATATATGGTAAAGGATTGTCCATAATATATAATTAGATTTTCTTATTTATTTGGCCAATTTTTAAATATATGTCACAAATTTCGGTTAATTGGAACGTTCCATGAGCTTGTTTGACTCTAATAGGTTTTATATTTTTTCTTGTCAAGTTAAATTTTTTTACAATATCTGCAGATATAATTGAAAGAGTGGATCCTGTGTCAATAACAATATTTATATTACTATAAGGATTATAAACATTGTCCAAGTTAGCTAGACTTGGTAAAGTTGAGATGTGTCCGGACACTAATAATTGTCAGTAAGATGGGCCAGGGGCCTCATTAGGAGAATTTTTTCTTGTTCCAGGATTTTGAGAACAGCCAAGAGGAACTTCTGTGCACGGGGAAGTTAAATTGGCTGTTATTGGAACATTTGTCATAATTTAGGGTTGATGAAAAGGATATAGTTGGGTCCAATGATAAGCATTTGGAATACCTTTTTGCGTACAAATTCTACATGGAGAAGGTGATAATCTTTGTTGAAAATGCAAATTATGATTATAGTTATTGGGATGTGGCCTTATTGAATTATGATAATTTTGTCTAAAATTATTGGGAACTCGAGGAGTAAAAGAATTTTGAAATCTATAATTAAAATTATGCCTAGATGTAAAAGGTGCTGGTTGCCTTATTCTTGATTTTAGTTTCATTACACTTGCCTGGGTTTGGTTCTGAAGATTCTTCAATCTTTAATAGTTTAGTTGTTATTGTAAGCCATTCTGTAGGGGTATTAGGAGCTTTTATGCTAACTAATTGTTTTAGTTGAGTTGGCAGTCCATCAATAAGACCTTCTAAAATTAGTTGTGGATTAAGGCCTAACTGTCTGCCATAATTTAGTTTTTGATGAAAATAATCAACTCATTTAGCATTTTTTGAATCAAATTTCAATTGTGAAAAGTCAGAAAAATTAACAATATTGGGTTGAATAAATTGTTCAGTTAATATACAAGATAAATCATCAAAATTATCAATATTTAAACAACTATTTATATAATGTGTTAAAGCTGACCCTTTTAGAAATTTAGCAATATTTTTAATTTTTCACAAATCATTTTTGTTATTTTCTTTTCAAATTTTGTTAAAATATCCCAACCATAAATCCATCTTCATCCCATTTTCGGGATCAAAAGGGATTATGGAGGGTTCTTGGGATATTTGTTCATTTTCTTTTTTATCAATTTTAACTTCTGAACCTTGAGAATTGGATACATTTGTTTTATCTTGGTCAGTCATTTTTCCAGATCTTAACAACATTCAAGTATATTTCAAATAAAAAACATTATAAATTTAAGCATAAAATTTTAAAAAATGAACTTGATAAAAGACTAAAAATTCAATATTTTAAAGAATACTATAAAAATATAACTTGCAATAATTCTAAAATTCAAAAATGAAAATCAAAAGAAAAGAAAAACACAAACATAAATCTTGATTTTCACCTTTGAATCGGGAAACACTAAACACTTTTTTGATGAATTATCACTTTTTTAATTAATCACAAAATGCAATTTTGAGCACTGGAACTGAAGATTACGGCAGGTGACGAAAAACTATTTTTATTTTGAGATGATAATATAACACACAAGTGATATTTTCGAAATCTGGTTGATTCACTTTAGCACTGGAGACCACTGACGAGTAAAGCAGGCGATTATTATTGTGATGATGATATAATACGGAAATGATGTTGATATCGGAATTATTCAGCACAGGTAAGGAGCCAGAAATTTTTTATCATGACAAGGAGAATCAACTCCTTGAAGATATAAGGAGCACGCACATGACGATATGGAGCACAAGCACAAGGGTATTAAGCAGCAGTGCCGGATGAGGTCACAGATTAGGCACCGTACCATCGACGATGCGGTAACATGACGGAATGCCGGAGATTCAACGGGAACTGGACCGGACCCTGGACAACGGTTTGCATGAAACGATGTGGCCGGAGGCAGCCGAAGGAGAGGCGGTGAAAGCGCTTCGCCACGGAAACATCGCAGCTGGGCGAAGCTGGACCGGAGCAGTCATCTTTGGAGCACGGCGAGCGCAATGCAAAGTTGAAGCCTGACCAGCGGATTTAATTTTAATTAATTTGACAATTTTTCACAGGAAACTATCCTTGTCGACTTTTTAATATGTAACATTGTTTGTTGTAAAGCAGAATGCAGTTTGAAGACAGTGAAGAGACTAGCTATTTCGTGACGTCATTTTATTTCATTTTTAAGAAGCAGGCATATGTACAAGCGATGAGCACACAGAACGACACAGAAAAAGAATGAGGAAAAAGCTCTTAGACATTTTATCCCTGGTCTTGTATAACCTATGACTTTGATAGGGAAAACATTTCTTCATAGTGCTAATATATTACGAGATTTCGATAGGGATTTTCGTTACACGCGCGAAGAAGGCAGGGGAAACACAGGGAGATTTTAAAAAAGAATTTGCCTCATCAGCGGTATTTTGCTTCTTCACGCGGAGTGTGCGAAAGTTAGACTTTTAGCTGAGTCAGCAATTTAACAAAGCTTCTCTTGAATTAATTAAGTAGAGACAGTGGGATTGGATCAAAAAATAAGAGAATATTTTAGGATAAAGTTACTATGGGCTAAATTAAGA
>JAPMOR010110118.1:21877-61956 GCA_026543865.1 Argiope aurantia
ACACACACACACACACACACACACACACACACACACACACACACACATTGACCTTTATTATAAGTATATAGATTACTGGCTGCTTCTGAAATTTAGAAATTATTGAGATACTGTATGAAGAGCAACATATCGAGAATCCAAAATGTGCGTTTTTATTTATTCTGTTAAAAAATAAATTCAATAAAATCTACAATTTGTTTCAAGTTTCAATTTATTCATTTAGAAACCTGTTGTTGGTCGTTAGTTCTTGATCATGGTTTCAATTGTATTCTTAGCCTTTTAACCTCCCTTTCCTCGTCTTCATTGAAATAGAAGAGAGCACATAATTAGCCTCTTTATAAATTCTTTTAATTAGAATGAAAGAAAATTTACCGTTCAAGAGTCATTTAGTTGCCTATTAGTTGTTATCGCATATTTAAATTAATGTTGGATTTTTTTAAACATTTTCAACATGCAGGATTTTTTAAGCTTAGAGCTTCACGAAAAACATATATACATCTTCCGAGATTTTGGAATATTATCTTACACTGGTAAAAAATACTAGACCTGATGATCTAGAATATAATTTTTCCCCCATTTTCGATTGTTCTGAAAGTAAGAATGATGCAATACACTGCTTTCTTATTCCAATTCCTCTATTTATTTGTTAGATTCCAAATATTGTTATTTTATAACTAATGTCTAACGGTCTATCTAACAAGTATGTCATATACCCGACAAGGGGGAGGCGAACTATTCTCAAATATTTACTCTTCTCCCATTTATGAAATTCATATTTTGAAATTCATCGAAGCAGTACCTAGTGCATTTCTATACCATAAGCTTCGGTTTCCTATTCATTTGAAAACAATTTTTATATTAGTATTTTAAAATGCTACTTAATATTCTAATCTCACATGAGGTCTCGGATTTCTTATGAACTTTAAGTTACGGTGATTTAAAATGTTTAGACAATATGTGAAAGATTTTACTTTCCGATTCCGTTGAACTAATGATATTGAAGATTCTTTCTTGAGAAAAACAGAAATGAACGATAAAAAGTGCAATTAAAAGCATGATGAAATATTTTAAAAGATGCTGCAGGTATAAATGGAATTTAAGTTTCAAATAGTAATGAAAAGCATATGAGGTTTCTGTCTCAAATGAGAAAAATGCGAATCCAAATTTGAGCATGTAGCTTTTAAGACAGTAACTTTAATATGCTTCATTTATGATCGATTTCGAAGAAAAAGGAAATGAAACGTTCGTAGAAAGAATAATAAAAGATGGCATAAAAAACTAGAAATAGCAATGTACCTTAATTTTATAATAAATATAAAAAATGGAGTTGATATGTTTGAAAGTAATTTAATGCTTATTTTACTTCGTTTTAGTGAAAAGAAAGGACATTGGCTTTCATTATTACTGAAGGATCAGTCGTCTATTTTATAATGATAATCTGGGTGGCCTGCTTGAGTTTTTCATATGCATAAAAATTGATTGAGTTGGACTTTTAATTCCAATCAAATAATCTTGTAGAAAATAAAGTGTTCAAGTTCAAGAAAATAAAGTGTTCAAGAAATTTTGAGGCTTAAAAATGAATGTGTTACTGAAAAAAAAAGCATCCGAAACCCGGCAAGAAAAAAATACTTGCTAAAAACCTGTGAGCAAAATTAAGAACCACTTATAAAAAGTGTAAAGTTGGATTTTACTACAAATATTTCTCCCATTCCACTAAATACGAACGAATAACAGTGGATAGTTCCAACGTCCTGTTTAGGAAAACGTGTCCTGATCGAAATAATTAAAGTTTGTTATTATTTTGTATTTAAGTGTATACATAATGTTAGAAATGCTGAAATTGAAGATTTTATTTAAAAAAATTATAAATCGTTTTCAATATTTTTTTTTACTATATAGATTAAAATGTATGGATAGAGCAGCAATAACTAACTTGTGTTTCAAAAGCAGGTAATAGAGCATTTTAAACTGTATAGATATTGTAACAATAATTAATTTGAAATGCCCTGTTTAAAAAAGCTTTTTAACTTCTCATTTTTGGTACTGTCAAGATTTAACTAATGCATTTTAGATATAAAAAATACAACAGTATGCAGACTTTTAATTCAGTATTGCTTTCTATAATAATTCAATAAAATGTACCAAAGCATGAGTAATTTTTAAAATTCTTTATAATTATAGTAAATAAATTCATTGAACTGAACAGGAAATAATAAATTTAGAATAATCCATAAACGTCTTGCTTCCCAGGATATCAATTTTAAATCCTTCAGCCGTGCATTCCAGTTCTATGTTCAGCTACCGTCAGATGAGATTATTTAAAAGATATTAATAAAACCGAATGCAAATGCGCCTATATGCCTATCTAAGGACAACGTAACAGGATATAATAATTAAATAATAGTTATTAAATTTCGCAAAATATATTTTGGAGGATGAGCAAGTCTACCTTTAAATGGTCCCAAATTCCAGTGAAGTTAAATAATGAGGCTTTATCAACTTCCAAAACTATCACCGAACCAAATTTTATCATGACCAATGAATACAAGCGAATAACTTTCCTTATATATACTCAAACTGATATAAATTTAAAAATGTTACTAAAAATTTTAAGTGTGAAATATAAAATTCTTTTTTTCCATAATGTAGTGTTTATGTTAATGTAGTGTTGTGTCCTCAAACAGTTGCGGCTCTAAAAAAGTTCCAAAGTCATTCTTTATCATTTATCCCGTACAATTGCTGGATCAAAATTCTTCGATGTTGAGGCATCTTTCTTATTCACCATATGAAGAGATGAACAAAGTTTTGACTTTCAAAGCCATATTTCTTGAAAAGTGAGAGATAATGAGTTTCCTAGAAATTCCATCTTATTTTGGAATTTTCGAACAGTTAGAGATAACTCGGGAATAATTTAATTTGTCGTTAGGAAATTAATTCGCACTTTAAAATATCGTGCTTTGCAAAAAAGAAATCAGTGAATTAGTTTTTTTCTATAAAGAATTAATAATTTGTATTCTATTTGTAATCTTAAACGTAAGTTTTAGAAATCTAATATTACTTTCAGAGTGTCAGTGTAAAATATGATGGGGTATATTTATAACAATGAGACACATATTTTCAGGAATACAAACAGTGGAAATATTTTCTTATTTATCTTAATTATTTTTTGAAGGGATGGAATATTCTACTTGATTAGCTTACATTTTTTTCACACCATCTCGTTGGGAATTGCTGGGAATAATTTAGTTTCGAAGCTTTTTTAATTCATATGTTTACTTTTTTGAAAAATTGAAGCAACTTATATTTTTTGTACTTATTCTCCTTCAATGCAATCTTTCAATAAATAAATGAAAACTGCTTTCTTTTTATTATTCATAGATTGTTCTGATTAAGAGTATTTAGTTGGATGTCTGATCACCAAAGAGAGCTTTCGTCGTTCTGAATTAACTTTTATTCTTTAGGTCTGTGACAATATCAAATTTCATTTCGAAATTTTTTAACATCAAAAAAAAACAAATAAGACTCTTACTATTATTAATTATGAGGCAATAAAACTTTTTCTAGCATATCCAAGTTTTATGGCGCACCTATTAAAGTGAATTTAGCTCTATTTCAGTAGCTAATGTGCCTGTTTCGACCATTTAACGCTTACATTTAATTTCAAAGAAAATCCGTCTTCATACGGTCAAGTATTTATGCTTATAGCTAGTAGGTTATACTTAAGTTTAAAAATTCTGTACTTAAAGTTTTTTAACAATTCTCAGATGAATAAAAATGTCCACATTATTTAGCTAAATATTGCAATTTGTTTCATTAATAATTACTTGCTTAATATTTTAGAGGCTCGAATGGTGCGTATTTTGCTAAAAGAATAAATTTCATAAAATTAATAATTCAATAATTCTTAATATTAATTAATTTTCTTAATTTAATTTCTTATTATTTAATTTAATTAATTTCTTAATAGTAATTAATATTAATATTTCTTAATTCTTAATATTTTAGAGGCTCGAATGGCATGTATTTTGCTAAAAGAATAAATTTCCAAAAATGAATCATTCTGTACGGAATGTTCAAAATAATTGGGGAGATTCCAAAATTATATAAAACAAAAGCTATAAGATGCAGAAACAAAATGCCTTTATTTGCTTATACTAGAACTAATAGAATTAATAAATCTTTATGTAAGATCATTTAATTGCGTATAATATGTCAATCGGTACTCGGTTTCACTCTGTGTAATTGCAAGCGCTTGAAGAGTTCATGACTAATATATTTAAACCCTGAAAATTTCTCCAAGGCTATTGATATGCACATTTTTCCATAATCCCATATTATAAAAGAATAATTTTGAAAATGACATGATATGGCTAATAAGTGATCTAATTTTCTCTCTCACTAAATCATCTCACTAAATTTTCATCATGTAATACATAGTGCCATCGATCGAATTCTGAGAAGTAACAACGTTGTGAAAAGAACTTGTGCATTGTCAGTAATATGTAGCATAGAAGAAAAACTATTATTCCCAATTTTTCTTTTACATAATTTTGTCTTCGAAAATTTTGAAACAATCTGCTTTGAATAGGCTTAAAATGAGATTAAAAAAGAAAAGAAAAGCGATATACATTATCATTTTTGCTCATTATTTTATCAGACCAATAAATTGTGGCGTAATGTACCTCATACTTAATTTGAAAACATGTCTGCAAACTAAATTTATATATCCCGGTAATCAGAAATTGCTAATATTGCACTGATATGAACATTACAAGAAAATAATAATACATTGTAGCTGTGTTTTTCAGTCTTTAATTTACTTACTCTAAGTTTTTAAAATGTGTGTGTTATTTTTAAATTTTTAAATTATCATTTTTTTTTAAATCTCATAAAAAATATTCCATTGCATTTACTGAAATGACACTATAAACAATAAACGGAAAACATTCGATATCTAAAAAATTACCAACATGCATTATATTTGGATTCAAACAGAAACCTAATATGAATGCTGTCTTCTCTTTTATACAGATCGCTTTTAAAACTTTTTCCGGACAAAAATCAATATCTTAGAGAAACATTTTAGTAAAACACGAAGTCCTTCAGTGAAGGGCAGACACAAACATATTTATCAACAGAAACATACAAGAAATCGGTGCTGAGACATTTTTTTTCTTTAAAATTCTTATGGGTTAATTTTTTTTTCCTGAATGTAAGGCTTATGAATCTTTACTATCGGTCTTCATAGAAAAAGTTTATATAATATTGGATATATATATATAGTACAATATTTTCTTTCAAAAATATATTTCTAATACTGGTAGCTGTTGACAGTCTCTAAATCTTGAGCCAAGCTTTATATATATACATCTTGTATACAAGAATATGAAATTCCTATTCATAAGGGACAGTCTATATATTTATGTTTGCACCATAATAAACTTTTCAATGGCAGACTTATTTCATCCTTCTTGGGAAAGCTTCAAAATTCGATATGAAACCAACAAAAAAAGTTTCATGGATTTACAGTTTCATATGTGAAAGAAATATATGACTTGAAATTTTAAGACATACCTATATATTTAGCTGTAAAAAAAAAGATCGCACGTAAGGTGCCTTCTCTCAATAATAGGGACTCATTTTAAAGCCAATAAATCGTCTTTTAAAGTGTTATAAAAATGTCAGTGCGTCTGGACATTTTAATAACAAGCAATTTAATAAAGCAATTTTCATAAGAACTAATGCTCTGATACATGACATTTATACAAATTTCTTTCATTGATTTTAACATTCGAAGATAACTAGGGGTTATTTCCATTGTAAACGTTGTAGTAAGCTTTCTGATCCAGTTCTATTTCTTTAAATACTGAGGTAAATGTGTTAATCAGTTGTTTTACAATATACTGTAACTTAAAAAAAAACACTTATTCAAAAGCATTTTCTGGTATCATCACCTGTTTATTCTACATTAAGAAACTTTTTTCGTTTAATTATAGTTTCTCTTATCATTTCATTTAATAAAGTAAAAGATTCGATTAGATCATCACGAATTCTAGAAACATAGAAAAAAAATCTAAACTTCTTGATTAAAAAAAAAAACATTTTTATTCTATTTCTCGTAAACAAATAATTCTGTTCTGCTGAATCGGAAATAATATATACGAAGAAAAACATAATTCTTTATTTTGGCAACAAAGGAAATTTTAATAGAAAGCGCCTTACATGTTAGTTAAATAATTATGCAACTAAAAATGCTTTCTTTTAATGTCATATTAATACTATTACAGAAGTATCTGATTTAAGTATATTTTACTTTACCTTATAATTTATTTATCATAATAGTTTTTAAAAATTATAAACCGTATTAATTTATTAATATTAAAATAATTTAGATTTTTTTATTAGTCTAACGCTTCATATTTCTACTCCTCATCGTGGTCAGGAGCTAAATCTATGACCAAAATATTTAATAGCACCACTCTTACGGTAGTACTTACGGCCGCGGTGGCCTGGTGATAAGGTGCCGACTTGTGAGTCGTAGGGTTTCAGGTTCGAGACCCGATTCCACCGAAGAACCGTCGTGTAAGGGGGTCTGTTGCACGTTAAATCCGTCATGCCAAACATCTCCCGCTGGTGTGGTGTGGAGAGGGGGGTGCCAGCTCAGGTGTCGTCCTCGTCATGACCGCTGTTGAAAATTACGAAGTTCGTCCCAAAAATCGCCCTAGTGCTGCTTTACAACGGGACATTAATATAATTTAACTAAACTACGATGGTACTTCAATGAAATCGGAATATGAATATTTGGAACTATTCTTTTTTTCGAGATTGGTTTCTTTTTCTTAAAGAAAAATTAATGCACATTAAATTTAAGTTATCAGTTATTAGTTTTATAGAAATGGCCAGTAAAGTTTGCAAATTTAAAGTCACATGGCATTTAGAAAAACTCCGAAAACGGAAGAAATAGGAATTTAACAGCAAAAGACGCCTATATGGAAAACTCGTAACTTAATTAGATAAATGGAATGTTGACTATTTTATTGCATATTTTATTCTAATGAATGTTTAAGACTTTTTCCCCCATTGTATCGATAAAAGTTTATTGTAATAGCACAGGTCCATCAGCAGTTTCTGTTCTCAGCTTCACCCAATTTTATGATTTTGTTTTCACCTTCACTTTTCTCTCCAATATATTGGTGATTGGTAACGAAGTCGTCACCTATGGCGGGAAGTACCACCGTCGGAAGGGGGGTATGTGCATAAATCCCACCTTAATAGGAGCTATTTTGTGCTGAACATAACATCCTTATTAATATCTGTGTTCACTGCAGTTGTCAGTCATTCAATGTAATCAGAAATCACTGGAGATTAGGGTTTATTCTTTATTGTTCCTTTTTTTTAACTAATTAAAAGGTGTATCGAAAATTCTTTTTTTTTGAACATTTTTCTACATTTTAGTACTTATATATTGCATCATTCATTATCTCTTATTATTAAATGCTATCAAGATTTAAATATCGTAGAATCTTGCATTCATTGTTGGTCAAATTTGCAATCAAAATTAGCCACTTACGTGAAATTGGAATTTCATTTAAATTTATCGATAAAATAATATTTAAGCTCAGAAAATGTTCATTTTCTCGCCAAGAAGAGTACACATAATAAAATATAAGGGTACATATAATAAGATATAATTTCAATAAGAGTATAGAAGATATGGAAATGATAAGGCATTAGAACTCATTTGCTCACCATAGCCCACATTTTTAAATCATTTTTTATCCTGTATCTATTGTATTTAACTAACAGCCATGCAGGCTTTATCTTTTGCTTTCTTCCTGTCTCCTGTTTCTCAGGATCGATAATTTGCAGTTTTTCCTTTCACATGCTTGAATTGACAATATCAATCATGAACAGTCGTTATCTAGCTTAATGTGAATCCGCTCCACCTTCTACCATTTCGTTATCAACTTCAAGAACACATGTCGTAGGCTATAAATAATGCGATAAATAAATGACATTTTACATTTTCCAGCAAAAAAGGAAAGTTATAAAATTGAGGGTTCTGAAAGTAGCATGGATGCTGCAAAAATAAATTAATAGTTCATAATAGCAGAATAGAATTTGTGATTTTTTTATTACACTCCTCTTAAACGTCAATAATGACAATAGTTTATTTTTAAGACGGGAATCAAATTTTATAGATTAAAATACTTTATCCTGAATGAGAGGTTTTTTTGCTAATGATAGGATTAATTTTCCCTGATCGAAGGAGAAGCAAATGAAATAATTTTTGAATGACTTTTTTAATGAACTAGGAAAAAGTTGTCATTATTTACATTAATTTTTTAAGGATATTAACATGTGCAGCATTAAGAAATACATTTTGAAGAGCCAAATTCGATGAAATTTTCTTCTTGAAATTGCGATGTTTTCAAAAGAAGATGGTATCACAAATGTGAGTGTGTGTGCGAGTCCGACACACACACACACACACACACACACACACACACACATATATATATATATATATATATATATATATATATATAATATCATATCATATCTGGTAGGCAACTGTGTTGTGCCTACCAGAGAAGTGATGTTCTGCAGTTTCTTTTTGGCCTAGTGCGTGCTTTGGCTGTAGGCACTGTCTGCCGCACGCAGTCATCATGGTTCAAGTAGGTCAAATAGAAAATATGTGAAACACAATAAAATGTTTCGCTTTCTGTTACTTCTCTGCTGTTATTAGTTCTTTTTTCTTTTCTTCTTAGTATATCTAGCACTGGTGATTTTCATGCTGCAGGTAGCAACTGTACTGTACCAACGCTATATGGAGAAAACATTCCACTACAAAAAATTCTTTGTTGCCATTTGAAAATTTTGAAGCTTCCCACTGATATCTTAATTGTTATCTTTTCTTGTTTTATTTGTAGTTCTTGAGCGCATACCTTAAAATATCTCATACTAAAATTTTATCCCATTCCTATGAACGGTATGAAAGTTACGGTATCATATCGGGATAGTTTTTTTATAATCTAGTACAAATGGCAATATGAAGACACTTTAGTGCTTTGAGATTGTGAAGTAACGTATTGATTTTCTGAAACAAGGTATATTATCTTCAGAATTATGCATAATTGACGAAAAAGTTTAAAAAATATAATATTCTCCAAAGGGAAGAAATAATAAATAGTTCTCTGATTAAATTATGGAAAAAAGGAAGGCAAGTGACAGGCAGACAAACTAATATTTGAAGATAAAATTAATCTTATTTAAAATACTATATTACGGATTTAAAATATTTAAAAATTATTTGAAACGATTAGGCCGTAACCACGCCTTGAAGTTTTCTGTATATTCCATTGCAGAGAAATACAAAGGCGTTTTACCTTGAAATACTATTATGAATATTTGATTAGATATATTTTTTTCACGACTGCAGGAAAATTTATATTCTCCTTTAAAAACAGCAAGCGAAAAGAATTCTTTCTTAGGAGTCGTTGTTTATATTACTTTATTCAAAAAGCTACATATATCATCTGAATTCTTTGAGAAAACGACTTGTTGCTGTGCGAGATTAGTGGAAGATTTAGCGAAAGAAGGAGAGGAACAAATTTAGTTTATAGTAATATAGTTCTTGCCTTTATTGTGTGAATTCTCTTCAATGACAATGGGCTGAATATTTCCTTCTCCAGGACACACTGATGTAATCAAAATGCTTAATTATATAACGTCTTCAGTTATTATAACTCTTTAAAATCATATCAAGACATTCAATATGATATTTCAATTCAAAGAGCTTTTTTAAGCTATCGCTGAGTATATTCTGCGAAATCTTCAGTTCACAGGATGGTACATAATAATTGCCGATCTTTTCAAAAATGAGACCTAATATAATTAGTCACCTTTACAGGGCTTATATATCTATATTTTAAATTCTAGAGCTGGCGTTGTCTTTAGATGTCATCCAACTTACAAAACAAGAAAAGTCCAGTTTTCATGATAAAATTAAAGAAAACAAAGAAAAATTGAAATAAAAAATATTTTTGGTAAGGTTATGGAGCATCTGGATCAAAGGTTCAAAGGCAGAAATAAGCCTTTTGAAGGAGAAAAATTGATATAACATTAACTTTTTTTATATGTCATCCTGAAAGATAAACATATTTATCGAGTTACATAAAATAATTCAAAATTCTGGCTTAACCAATGTAGTGATATATTATAATGCCAAAAATACTTTGCTTTTAAAACACGATATATAAGCTTCAGTATAGAGCCTGAGATCTGGTTATGTTTTTATTGATATCTTATCTGTTCATTATAAGAATAAGGTTGTATGCTTTATTTTCAAATTCCGAATATTTTTTTTTAAGTTATGAAAAATTTGCATAGGTTTACTCTGAGTAACTTTCATTGGAATAGTGGCCATTATGGTGATGAACTTCGAATCACTGGAATGTTGGCATTTGTTCATCATGTTTAGATTTGGAATATTAGAATGGATGCATCAATACAAATAACCAGATTCGAAATTATTAAGAAATGCGCTTGACTCCAGAACACGTCAAGAAGAATTTGAAATTTTATTAAGAACCTTATAAATTAGAATATCTAGTGATTTTAGCTAAAAGAAAAAAAATAGACTGGACAGTGTATTCAATTTTAATTTTAAAATATGCGACAATATACTGCGTTATTTTTTAAAGAAATTAAGATAATCTCCAATGCTATAAACTTATATATTAGGAAATAACAAATTTTCGGAACAAAATATTGTAAAAGATGAATATATTTATTGATGGTTTCAGAGAGGCTAGTTGAATATAATATCAGAAAAGAATCCATTGAAAAAGAGATAAACATTTTGAGCCATGGCGGTATTATCCATCAACATCCATTTACTGATTCTGTACCACAACATACAATGCGTTTCCAAGTCAGAATCAATAAGCTCAGAATCTTCCCCAGGAACTTTTCTCACACTAAATGGGAAGCTCAGAAAGGGATTATTTCACTTCGTACCTAGCAGACTAACTACCTAGATCTCTAGTAAGCATCCTTTTGATACACTGGGGAAAATAAAGTACGTTCAGTGAATAGGTAGCCACAGGCGGTCAACACATTGGAAACAATGCGGTCCATGTCTCTCTAGAAAGAATTGTAAAGGCAACAGCTTAACAAGAAAAATTCTTCGCTTGCCATTCAGGAAGAAAAAAGGAAAATATCAAAAACGAATATCTAAATGTAGGTAAACAAGAATGAATATTAAATCCCTAAGGTGTCTTGGAATCGTAATGCTAGTCGCACTTAAAGGAGATATGACGATAAATTTTAAAAGGGTAACTAATTCATTCTAAAATTGTATGAAGATAAAATTAAAAAACAAAAACTAAGACAAAACATGGGAGATAAAATTATTTAAAAAAAACGAATTAAGTTAAAGTTGTAAAGATAAAAAATATATATATATATATATATATATATATATATATATATATATATATAATATGTTATCCTGGGCATCTACTCTTCGGCTTAATCCCAAATTTCAAACACAATGTTTTGAAAGCAATATGATTAATGTATACAAGTAAGAATTAAACCTTCTATTATATAAAAAAGTTGTAATTATATATTTGTTTTGCAACATAATCTAATTACTAATATAGAATTGCAAAAGTAGACAACTATTTGATATTATGAAGTCCTTCTGTTTTGAAGACATACACTACATTACCTAAAGAGTTTTTATTTTTTCGCTTTTATTAAACTAAAAAAAAAAGTTGAACTTGTGATGCAACCGAAATTATAAAAAGAATAATTACCTTCATTGCATATCTCACCTTGCCATATTCACTAACCTGCAAGGGGTGAGTGCGGGTTGGAAAATTGAGGTTGGGATGCGATTTGGTATGATAGTAAAAAGGAAAAAAAATGAGAAGCATATATGAAAAACACTTGTAAATTGATAATTTGAAATAAATTTAATAAAACATATCCAGGATCGAGCCCTGACTTTACAATTGCCAAGCCAATGAATTGATACCATGTCGATTTGTCAATAAATTGTTAATTTAAATAATTTTCAAAAATAATAAAACGATCCATATTTATAATTATTTTTATGTTTAAAAGTTAAATTTTATTTCGTCTGTCAGGAGAATAGATATTTATTTCTGCATAAAAATGAGTTACTTATTAATTAAAACTATTTCACATCTTTAATTTAAATTAAATAATTTTGGAAATAATTGGGAAAAAATGTACATCTAAAGACTCAATTCCGACTTCAAGGTTACCAAGATCATATGCTGACAATCGAGGTAATCGACAACTTAATAGCATATAGCCAAAGTTTGAGAGCTATTCTCTGAATTAACTAGCTATTGCGCTTTAATATTTTTTTGAATGAACATTCTAGTTGCATCCCACCATTATACCAAACTCATCCCGAACTCTATTTGCCAACCCGTTCCCTTTCCTTGTAAAACTACAAATGCAGTATAATGCTGTTTCCATTTAATTTCCTCTTATTTTGATGTTCCATTGGAAAATAAAGAAGCTGGAGGGTTGTTTTTTTTACAAAATATGGCTTAGGGTTTCTGTTAATTCATATTTACACTAACTGTTTACCAAAAGAAGACACTAATATATTGAAAATTAAAATGAAACCGTTGCAGCAGCTTGCCGAAATAGATTATTGCCTTAACATTTACTCTAAACGAAGAAATTCTGAATTTATGTATTTACCTTCTAAAGAGATCCAGTAAAGAATTCTGAGTTGAACAGATTCAAGAGAAAAGAAACTCGACTGTAGCTGCAATTAAAGAGAGTAAGGTTACCCGCTTTCTCTTCCAGCAAAAAAATACTATACCTCAAGTCATATTTTAAGCATATGCGGTAAATACTTACCTGCTAGAAAATAAAACTGCCTAACCCAATAAAAGCAAAATATTCTTATGAAAGGTATAATAAGAAAACGAACTGATCGAAGAATTTTCTACCTTGTTGATGTCGAATACTCCTATAGCATGAGCATAGTGTTTATAGACGTAAAGAGAATAAAATCATTACTTTCTTCTACGACATTTCTGGAAGATAGTAACTGAAAAAATTTCGCTTCGGCTCTTGAAAGTTGACAGAAAGATAAACCGGAGGGGAGAGGTGTCGCACTGAAGCTAAATAAAGTAACATAGAGTTATTTTAGAAAATTGAAAAAATGAATTTTTAGAGCAAAACCGGAATAAAAAAAAGATGAAGAGACAAAGAACCATTTCAGTCAAGTGTCAGGAAAGATCAAGTTTTCTATATGTTCAAGTGCATTGTTTGTAGATCTTACGAAGAAATTTTAAACTCTTTTAATATACCCAGATTGTGATCTTTGAGCAGCCTTGAGACATTTAAATTAATTTGTTGATAATTCAAGTGATGTCTTAAGGCGTATTGATCACTTTATTTCTAAAATATATTGTTGGAAAATATTGGGATTTTCTGTTGTACTTAAGTGTAATAAAAAGCCAATAAAAAATGGATTTATTCAGATATAGAGGGGAAAGGCCAAATGACCTTAATAAAGTATTTCATCTTCATTAATAGATGTATTAAAAATCTTATGTTTGAAAGAGATAGTCAAAAGGGAAAACGAAAATTATTTTAAAGAAAGGAGAGGTAAGTTTTATAATCATTTTTTTTAATTCAACACAATCACACATTTTATGTTTTCAACTAACCTTTTAAAGTGCAAAGGAATTATGTCGTTTGAAATATATAAAAGCATTTCTATTTTTTGTTATTCAGGCAAAAGCGATATTTTTCGATGAAGGAAAGATATTATAGCCAATATACCTTTATTGAAAACATTGATTTTATTATTATAATTGTGTTTTTAATTTACACATTTTTTTAATAAACGTGTTACTGCAAGATGCATTTGTGTTTTTCTGTTGCTCATAAAAGTTCTGTCTTCTATTTTTATTTGTTTTGCTTTATTAATTGGGTGTGGGAAGAATATTGAATTTAACATTCTGGTTTTAAGTGTAAAATAAGATATAAGTAGGAAAGGTTGAATTCCAATATGAAATTAGTTTAGTATCATTAAATTCACGTTAGAATCTACGCTTACATTAGAAGCGCCAATAATTGCACGTATTTAACGTTATCTAGCATTTGTATTATTGGGCAGTATATAAAAATAAAAATATATTTGAATAATTACTGTAGCAAAAATGTCTTAAAGATATTATACGACGTCTTGTGGCTGTAAAAACTTTTCACAATTTTTTAATTACTGTGTTACAAGTATTTGATAATTTTATTTTTCGAAATTATTTTATTTAAATATTTTACTAAAGGTTTCCATCACATTATTGTATCGTTCTAAACAACATATGCTTCAAATTGTGTTGTCATTTGCAAGGAAACACCTTTCTTCAATTTTCCGTAATAAAATAATTCATATTTTTGAAAGTGAAATATAATAATTAAAGAAAAATGGTTTAAATAAGTATCATTTTTTAATAATTACTTTATAGGATTTTAAGTAAAAAAATTCTGAAATTATTTTAACCTTTCAGTTTGAAAAACATCCTAAAATAAATCACTTGCGCCTTGTGATTATGTCATTTGTTCATAGGAAGCATATGTCTTCACTTAATTTAAAGCCAGTTATAACAGATAAACTAAGCGTAAATTATTTATTACGCTAGACAGCATTTAAATTGTTCAGATGAACAAGTTTCATATAACAAGACAATTTATGAGTAAAGGAGTCAGGTACACATGCCAACGAAGTAAGCAGTTAATAATAATGATTAGTCTTTCACATTTTAAGAAGTAATCGCCAATTTCTAGTGTTTTGAGGAACTTAAATACTATTCAAAAGTGTATATGTAGGCTATTTTATTGCTGTTATTTTTATTTTTAATGAAAAGGATAAATTAAACATTGAATGCACTTAAAATGCATAAAAACATTATATATTTCTTTAAAATATATTAAGACACTTTGATCAATTTATTTAAATTCTTATATCATTATGGCCGTTTAAAAGTTAATTGTACACTGTGAATGGAATCGCGAAAATTTTTCGTAACATGTTTTATCTCACAAAATAGGCTTGTAAATCAATGCAGGCAATAAAACGATGCATAGTGTAACTTTGCAACAAAGTCGCCAGATTTTTCTTCCATATTAAAAGTTGAACAGGAAAACTGAAGTCAATGAGAAACAAATTATACAAAAGTTTGATTTGTACTTTACCGCAATGACTAAAGTCGCATAATGGAAAATCTAAACTTCTATTGAATTTCAAGTTTTTAATCATAATTTCCATTTTTATTATACTTGCATTCCCTTAATTATTTTATGTTACTATTTTTTATTATGTTGACAAATACTTCATATTTCATTATCTTTGTTTATCATGTAATAGTTTAAATATGTTTACAGTTTTTTCTCTGAGAAAATATTAGCGTGGTTTAGTATTGGGAAAGATGTTCCTTCATTTGCTTTACAAATATTTCAATACAGCTTTTGGACAATAGTATTGAACAATTTATTCTAATGCTTTCCGGCATCTATAATGATTAACGATACACACGTGACTTTGAAACGTTTAAAGTGATCTGTAAAGATCTTGTTCAAAAAAGGGCTCAACTGAATGAATGGTTCATTACTGCTCTAAAGCGAATTTGAAATAGACCAGCTGTATAAATGTTACTTGTAAGGAGTAAAATATATATTAAGCATTCAAATTATACATTTCAAATGAAAAGGCATACATTTCTTGTTTCTATCTCATGTTCGAATGATGAAAACATTAATGAAGACAAATGTAGGTCTAAATGTACGGAAGATTGTAGGATTCTTGATTAGCATCGTATATTAAAGCTACACAAAGTTCAGAGCATGTAATATACACATTTTGGCTGACATTCTCCAACATCAAATAAATGAGTGAACATTTGGTTTCCGGTAAAAGCAATGTGTACCTTAGAAAGGCATTCGGTAGCATCAGTGTAAATGGAATAACATTATGCTATTTCCTACAATTAAATACAAACATCTACCAAAATTTATAATTTATTAACGGGTAGGAGAAATTGAAAGCTCTTTGCGAAGTCAATCTAGAAACAAGATTTTTTTTCTTTCTTACAATTTATATAGATTAAAAAGGAATTATATTTCATTATTTTATTGATTATTTTTGTTAAGTAAAATATCGCATTTAAACAGAATGTTAATCAATTCAAACTATAGGAAAATTATATAATCAAATATTCATAAAAAAATAATTTTGGTATTTTTTCGGAGAAGTTAGAACTTTTAAATGATGTATTATTTCATTTAAAGTATTCAAAGTTAATTTTTTTTGGATATCAAATAGGTATGTACGGAAATATTACTTTTGAATAAGTTAAATGATTATTTAATAAATTAATATGTTAAAAATTAAATTAATCGCATATATTCTGCTTAATAAGTCAAATTTTTATTCGCAATTTCGTCGCGTAATTACAATGGATATGAGATTGGACATGTGGCGTATCCGCTATTAAAGGGGCACAAAACGGTTAATAATTTAAGAAAGCTATTTTTTTTTCAAATTTTCTTTATAACTCAGAACTTATGAACCTTTAAGAAAAGGGTTCGTACCGAATCTAGGTCAATTAATACATGTAAACTTTTTTTAAAGTTTTGTCACTTTTTCCCTGTTATATTAACCTTCTAGGTTATTTTTTTTTGTTCGATTCACACTTTCTTCCACCCCATTAAAAAAAAAGTCAAAATACTAATAATTTAATAATTATATTAAACTAATATAAGATAATTTGAAATTCTGGCTTTGCTTATTAAAAAGTATAAATATGTAGAAGAAATATTCAGGTCGCTTAATTTTTCTTTTTTCAGACCACTTTTTCTTTAATATATTTCATAACTATTAAGTACAATTATTATAGAATCGTGGAATCAATTACTCACGGATTACGCCCAGATGGTATTAAGACAAACCCATTTGAAAATAAGCAATTAGCTCACAATTTTGTGTATCATCAAAATATTGAATTATCGCCGGGTAGACACAACTATGTAAAATTTTACAAATTTAGCTCATCAATGACTTAATAAGAAATCAATTGCAAAATATTATTTGTAACAAGTTAAATAAAAAAAAAGCTTAAACATAATATTAAGGACAAAAGAATGTTGAAAATGTGAAGTTTTATGAAAATCCTGATGATAATTTTCTCAAAAATTATATTTTTTGTATAAAATAGTTGTTGGGTATTAAAAAACCGCTGTATGAAAAAAATTAGAAAAAATTCGTTTCAATTTTTAAAAACTTTGAAGTTCTCAAATAAATAGTATTATTCTTTTTAGTATTCGAGAAAACCAACTACCTTTGTTTTTATTAATATAATAAACATTTATTCTATTTTTACAGCTTTACGGAATACGTAAGGAATAGATATTTCTCAATAGATTTTCAAAAGGATTTTGCAATATTTCAGGTTTTCAATTCTAATTACATTTATAACGATTTATTTTAAAAGGAAATATAAACAAAAATAAATGCTACTGGTAAAAATATCCTTATCCTAGATTTAATATATCCTTAATGTTTTGAAATTCAAATTACATTTTACAAAAACATTAATAAAATTGTAAATAACAATACATATTTTGAAAACATTTCCATTCAATCAAAGAAGTATAGATTTATTATATTAAAAAAAAATGCATCAAATTTCCTGTTGACAATACAAATTACTTTTTTATCTGCAGTAATACAGTAAAGATAGTTATTATAATTAAAGTCCATCTGGAGTTAATTCTGGGGCTGTAAGATAAAATGTTTTTTAATTGTATATATCAATCTGTAACCCCCGCCTGGAAAAAATTCAATATCAGTTTGCTTGGAGTTTATATTTAAGGGGCTATTTACAATTTTTTCTTTGTTATTAAAAAATGACTTAATTGCAATACTTATAGTTAAGAGAAAACACTGCAAAATGTCTTTTTTTCTCCCTTTGAAATGCCTTTTTTATGTGGAATGGGTTGCAGTCCCACATTGCTCGCTCTATTCAGACTTTCTTAAAACGCCATTTCACACAAACCCTTGTGATAAATCGTTATTTTAGAACAACCCGGCCGCCACAATCGTCTGATCCCACACAATGCGATTTTTGGCTGTGGGTTTTTTCCAAAGACTCTGTGCCTAAAGACAAATGTCAGGCAATCCCTGATCTGAAGGGCAGTTTTAAACTTTATGCAAGGAATTTTATGCTCTGCAGTAGAAAACACAGTGTTCAGAGTGGAATGCATGGTGAAAAATAATAGAGGATTCACAGAATATACGTAATGCGGCTCTTGTTTATTCGTCGCTACAGAGCGATATGTTTTTATTTTTGTTTAGATTTCCTCAGAAGAAATTATTTTTTTTATGCTGTTTGAAGTCCTACAACCAACTCTAGAGTATTCTTGATTCGTGAAATGAAATTTAAACCGCAAGGAAATAAATTTCATCTGATTTATTTCTTTTAAATATATGAAAAATTCGCCTTAAAAATGAAAGCATCATTACATATTCACCAAACGTTTAATAATTTATTAAAATTATTCTTACCATTTATTTCAGTTTTCATTAGTAGCACAGTTTACAAAATGTAACGCTTGTATTCCACATCTATGATATTACGCAACTTTTGGTTCTTTAGAACCGAATTTAGAGGATTCTAAATCTGCAGATTTTTATCCTGTACTTATCCTGTACATATTTAATTCCTTTTTGGGGCTCTTACCATATTGTAATAACAACGAAATATCCATAGCTCCAATAAAAATTGTATACATTAGCTAGATTAGGATAACAGTCTATATAATAAATATTAAATTAATATGATTGATAAATAAGGTTATTTAAATTGGTATAAAATAACATCAGTTATGAAAAGCCCTCAACTATCGTCATATGAAGAGGGTCTTGAAGAATAATTTTCGCTGCATATATTGCTCGACGCTCTGCTTGTATGAGAATGTATAGGGAGCATGAAAATGTCTTAGCCTATTTTTAATAGATGAAATTTGTAATACTACAGGCCTATATATAAAACAAAGTTGTGTATATATAATATTGTTACAAACCTGCAATTCGGCTTCCCACCATAGTTTATTCCATCAATAGAAAGAACGTTTTACAGTCATCTGAATGGGACTAGCGCGTCAGAGGTCCCAGAGCTTGGCGACCATTTGGCGACTTGGCGACAAATTTGGCGACTTTGGCGCCAAAATAGATAATACCCGAAACTTCGAGAATTTTCCCGATCCGTCCTGTAGGAACCGAGATACGCCTCGAACGTTCCTGATTGGTTGAGAGGCTTCTAGCCCCGCCTCCTGAGACCTATAAAAGGGGCTGCGGCTGCCAGCAAAGTCAAGTCGGACGGGAGACGACAAAGCCAGTAGTCGAGACGACGGAGTAGTCCGAGTTCGAGAGCAGCGGAGTCGAGTCGACGATGTCAGGAATCCGAGCCAGAGTCGGAGTAGAAGACGGAGAAGTCGGAAGCGACTGAGGCAAGCTAGTGCTGAACTGAGCTGTGCGCTACTGTCTGCGGTAGATTCTGGTTGTATGCTGCTGTGTATGCTGTTGTATGCTACACGTCTCGGGTGAAGATAATCGTCTTCTGTGCTGAATATAGTTGTCGCTTTGTGCTGTCCTGTGTGTCTTCGTGTAAATAAACGTCGTTGTTTTTATTCTACTTCTGCCTGCTGATTGATCGTTCCACACACCATATCACTCCCACTATCCAAACGAACCCCGGTAAAGAAAATTTCGTAACAATATATATTGTTTGCGGGAAGTTTGGTTACATTGTTTCATTATAAAGAAATCTGCAAAACATCGGTTTCTGTTAGACATGTCCCATCGATCCCAACTTGCAAAGTGAGGTTTTAACGATCTAAAAATGATAATTTCAAGACACACTACAAAGAGCATGATGAACTGTCAAAATAATTCAAAAGTGCAGAAGTATTACTTGATGATACTTTCAATGGTGAGCAATACAAGCAATAAATGGTCACATTCAATGAAATCTTGAAGTAGAAACGTCCAGAATATGACGAAAGACATGGCAAGTTGTTTTCTATCATCGCGATACTTGTCTGTATGTTGCTAGAACATTAAAGGGGAAAAAAAACTTTAGAAATCTTCTTTGAATTGTGCTGCCCCAGCTACTGTATTCAGCAGAAATTGCTCCTTCAGATTACTATTCATTTTGCTTTATACAGAGTTCGTTTTCTAGAGATGTCAAATCCCACACTGATATAAAAAAATTGGTTCTATATCTAAATGGATTGTATCTCAATATCTAGACTTTTTCATTCCAGTTGTTGCCATGGTTCGCGGTGGCCTGGTGATAAGGTCTCGGCTTCGAAAGTGGAGGGTTTCAGGCTCGAGAACCACATTTCCGATTCCGCCAAAGAACAGTCGTGTATGCGGGTCTGGTACGCGTTGAATTTGTCAGGGCCAAACGTCCTTCCACTGGTATGGTATGGTGTGGAATTTTGGGGAAGGGGTGTCGGATCGGATGTCCTCTTCGGAATCTGGCCGCCGTACAAAATTACGAGGTCTGTCCCTAAATAGTCCTAGTGTTGCTTTAAAACGGAACGTTAATATTACTAAACTAAACTAAATCCAGTTGTTGCCCCAATTTCTTCAACTTTGTTCTTGTATCCAGAAAGATGTACAAACGGTGTATTTCCTGAGGGGGGGGGGTAATTTTAACTAAATCTCCAACATGTGTCCTTTTTAACTTAAACAAAGACGAAGGCGTATTTACACATCTAATAAATAAATCGATCTTTAATTTTTATATCAAACTTGTCTTTTTTTGTAACTTAAAAGCGGACGGACTCGTATTTGTACACCTAATAAATAATGCGGAAGGTAAAATAATCCTTTTTACGAAGAAATAACTTTATCAAACTTTATTTAGTTTTATCCAAAACTAAAACTGTTCACTTTACCTGCCATATAGATTTTCTTCAATATAACACGCGTGACACTTTAATCCTGGTAGACATCGATTCAGCAGCATAATATAATAACAATCTGATAGATTTCCTATCACAAATATTTCCAATATATACAAAAATCACAAATAGATGTTGAATTCTGAAGTTTAAATGAAGCCTTTTGAGGCAGTTACATATTATGGAATAGGGCTTGTATTTATGAGCTAATAAAATGCAAAATAATATTGAGTGATGGATATTGAATAAAATGTTAAAATACATAGGAAACGTTAAA
The DNA here is from genome assembly GCA_026543865.1 of Argiope aurantia. Taxonomy (NCBI): domain Eukaryota; kingdom Metazoa; phylum Arthropoda; class Arachnida; order Araneae; family Araneidae; genus Argiope; species Argiope aurantia. Next base: position 43,185 of record JAPMOR010110118.1, read on the forward strand.
AAAATTCTACAATCGAAAACATGCAAGTAGGTACGCTTCTCAAATGCTCCAAATTTTTAATTGGAATGAAATTTCAGATTTCCGCACTCTAAAGATCTTCCGCACTTTCAGATCCGCACTCTTTATCTTTAGAATCTTTATTATGATTGTCTAATTTTCTATTTCTAATTACAAAATACACCTATCCTCAATTTAAGTAGAAATATCTTCTGAAGAAAGAGATTCTGTTTGATTTAATTTAATTTAATTAGTGAGCATGATTGATTAGACATAAGTATCAAGTAAAAATTGGAATACACTAAATATCTCGCTGGATTTGATGCTAGAAAATTTAAGACGATAAAAAAAAAGTTTTAAAATATACCTCGCTGTATCAAACGAACAGTTTTTATTAAATATCTCACTGTATATCCATGAATTTTCTGCGCGTAAGAGCAATCAATATTTTTTACATCACAGAGGGAGTGGCTGAAAAATAATATGGTAGCTATTGAGAGGCAAAAGCAGCAGTACATAACGCTTTGAAACTAAGTTCCGGGTACCGAAGTTCATAGGTATAGCCCCATCAGTTTGAAGAAACGTGCTCTTGCATAAAATATCAATTCAGGGATTGCTCAAACATTTTCTGTGAGCATGCATAGTGGGTGGGCATCGACAGTGTCATCATGAATTTAAAATGGATGTCTAAACAAACGCTTTCATAACTCCTCTGTAAACACTGATAAGAAGCAAAACACTTAAAATAAATGTATATAATAATGCAAAGAAAATAGTTGTTACATACTATTAAGAAACATTTATACCATTTTTACTCTGATACGCCTGTAAGAAATCAATATAAATGTGGGTGTGCTCGTGCGTGGGTTTAAATTATTTATTTACTTTTGTGGTGCTTGATTGAAAACGATACAAATGCTATTTCTTTTTTTCTTTAGTTATTTATTTTGTTTTGCGAATTAAACATAAGCATAAAGCCTTAAAGAAGCGTCTATTTAATTGATATAATCCGGATATTCGTGTCTTTTCTTAAAATCTTTGTTCACTTTTTTATTTAAAAGTTGACAGGCTCAATATAAACTTTATAAAGTAAAAAGTAATTGGTTTTAAATGGACATCAAGCAGGGACAAACGGTGCATATAAGCTAATATCAAATATGAAAGAATTGAAAACTTCTAAAACATTTTTCAAATAAAGTATTCTCCACATGTCTTAGCATAAATTTTTTTCTACTTTCGTGAAAAAGAAAAATATTTAAAAGAAATAAATTTAAACCCATTTAACGAAGGGTTAATACTCATTTTGTCGCATCTAAAGCTAAGACTTGGCTGACAAATGGTCTTCCAGCTGATAATTTTTGAATCAAATGCTACAAACATCACTTTTAATGAGGTCTTCAATATGCCTCTAGTATTTTTTGTCTGAAATCGTATTCCTGAAAAAACTGACGAAATAAAACCCAAACTCAGCATTTAAATAATTATTATGAAATAAAGTTTTCGAAACAAGGAAACGTTACGGAAAAGTTATTAATTTCAAGATATTTTTAGTAGTAATTTAACATTATAAGTTGTGATTTTTGGAACTCTAATTCATTGTTTAAAAATTTAATTCAGAGGAAATATGTTTCAGATACATTTTTTTAAATTTACTATTGTTTCAGTAAGGCATTAGAAATATAATTATTTTTTAAAGTTCATTGAACGATTCATAGAATAAAATAAAAACGAAGAAGCATAAAATAATGAATATCTGCATAGGAAAATTTTATTCCCTGAGCTTGTTTGATAGATTTATTATTATTTAAGCTGAATATATTTGAGTTATTTTTGTTTTTACTACAAATATCAGAAAACAGGAAATGATAAGGATTATTTCTATTCTTTTAAATGCGTTACTAGCTATTTTTATTTTCGCATACTTTAATAGTAAAATGCTAAATAATATTTATTCAGTGCAAGAGGAACCTACATATGCCAAATGCAATAAATTATTTTCAAGTCGAGGATTGTTTTTTCATGAAATATTAATAAAATATTATAAATTCAAAATTCCCTACCGGACATTTTTCAGGCATCAAAGTTTTAGTTTGGATTCCATCGCAATGCTAAATTTAGCTTTCTAGCAAAACAAAGATGACATCTGATGGCGCAACATATACGACTTTGTTGGAGACATTTTTATAGTTTTTTGTGAAATATTCCTTTATTTCCTCGGTGATGATGATTTCAAGAAGGGATATATGATGTATCCCATCTTATATATTTCCTGATTCACCTCGCCTAAAATGATTTTTCGAATATATTACGTGACATGATATTACAACAATATTTTTTAATATTTTTTTTAAAACAGAAACTAAGTTTTTACTTCACGTTTCCGTTTTTTGAAGATTGAAAAAGAATTGTTCTGGATGTATTCTTTGGTATAAGAATTTCGACTGTCGTCACTCAGAGATCTGAAATAAATCTTCACATTTGCCATATTTCTTGTCGCAAGACTTGAATCCAAATCTTTGAATCAGTTTCATCATTATTAAATTTCATATTTCAGTCTAAATATTTTTTTTAGAAAAATACCATGCATAATATTAAATATCAATTTCTTTATTTTAAAAATAATAATCTAAATTTCTTAAGAGGGAATTTCTAATGAATATTGTTATTCCTCAGATTCCTTAAGGAAATCTGTTAACGTTCAAGAAATATATAGAATATCAATACCGTATTTGTTAATAATTTTATGAATTGAAATAATCTGGAAGAATGAAGTTTTAGAGGTATGTTTGGAATAATTTCATTTTTAATCCTCGGACAATCTTTTTATTACTCTTTTATTTTTTGTAGAAATTTAATTAAATCTATATGGCAGTTTCAGCATTGGGAATTAAGTGCCAAATTGAATCATATTAATTAAAGTAAAAAAAAATGTTGGAGCTGCTATACGTGAGATTTTAAGTATTTTTTAAATTTGTAATCTCTATAAATGAATTAAATTTATTTAATAATTTCTCAAATAAAATAATTCGATATCGAATGACACTGTTTCGAATCAATTAAATTTTTACGTTGCAATTGCATCGAACATCAGTTTAAAAATCTCGCTTCATTTATAAGGAATGATTGGGCTTGTTGTTATTTGCAAATAATGGGATATATATAAACAAATTTTAAAATTACAAAGAAAACAGCATAAAACTTTTAAAGGGGCATTGTTTCGTTTATAAATTCCTTTACTTCATTCCTGAAATTATTTGATCAAATAAAGCATCATCGGTTATTTATTAAAATCACTGATTTTTCTAGCCCGAGTACAGCAGGAAAAAAACCCATCTAAAATTCTAACATTAAATATATACATAGTTTAATAATGTTAATTCTTTGCTTCACAATTATGTACCATTTTTGCTTTAATAATTGATATTTAGTAGTTTAAAAGATTTATTATGGTCTTGATTCTCTTGTAATAGAAAATTGATATCCATAGCGTCAGTGATTCAACTATTAAAGGGAAGTTAAATTTAACTTTCCCCATTTAATTGCTGGAAGAAATTTTCTACTAGTTATCTTCTTTATCGTCCTGTTTTTGAACTATTTTGCTTTATGTCCTTTTCTATGAGTTGAAAGTGTATCAAATAAATTTTCCATTCTCATTACAACTAGTTTCTCGACTAAATTTCCTGAGTTGATACTATTCAACAACCCAATATAATTAGAATGATATATAATTCATAATTAATGCATGATTCACCACAATGTATATTATTTGCCTAATTTACCATTTTGTGTCATGCACAATAAATAATATTTCTTTAGGGTCATTTAATTTGGGAGAAACAATTTGTACGATCTTCGAAGGCAAAGTATGCTTTAACTATGTAACCGCAGACAGAAGGCGACGGAATTTGTCATGAGTTGATTAATAGATGACGCTTCATTTTCCTTTTCTCCAAACACAAATGATGTAATTCTTGGAATTCAGACGCCTTACAGCAAATGCACATAAATTAGGCAAATTATGTGTGTACCCTCTTACCAACTAATTTGAGGCCAGAAGGATTATTGAACCAATGTCTCAGGCTAGAGTTTCTCTCTATGTATTGAGGTCCAAGAATAGATATACTAGACTATGTTGTTTTATCATGCGAGAAATGCTGAACATTTAGTGAGGCGTGATTCTGATAATAATTAATCATGTTGTACTATAACTGTAAATGCAATACCATGAATTTCCATGCAAATTGAATGGAAAATGTCTTTTTACTAATAATTATATTAATAATTCTACAAGATTCCCTGATATATTAATTTAGATTTATAAATAGAAATAAAGACCCTAAAAGTATTTGAGACTATTTTAAAAGAAAGAAAATGAGCACCTATTTTTCTTATTTGAAAATAATTGTATGTGCTTATTCCTTTTTCAATCGGATGAAATTTATAGCACATTTGCTGCTGTATTTTGTAATTTTTAAAAGACAAGATGAAAATATAGCGGCCTTAGCAGAAGCAAATTGATACATCAACGGATGACACATCCAGAGAACTAATAAAGATAATTAATTGAGCTCCTTCAATTTTCCTTTGAAATATGAAATTCTTATAAAACTCTTCCAATACTTTAAATAAGTAAAACCGCAAAACATATTTATATTCTATGGCTTATCTAGTTATTTCCTAGAATAACGATCAACAACTAGTTAAAGCATAAAATTATCGACATGATTCATCCTTCTTGTTAGTATTAGCTACTAATTAATATTATAAACATGGTGGGTTTTAATTGACATTCCGAATTCAAAATGCTGTAAAATGATGGTGTTTGGCTAGAAATAGAGCGCCATTTTCAACTCACCTTAAAGAATTATATAATAATTATGATATAAGCTCTTACACATCATTTAAGAATATAGAGAGTATTACTTTCATTTACACTCCTTATTAATTTTTTGTTAATTATATATATATCTGTGTGTGTGCATAGTTTATATATATATATATATATATATTGGGTTAAAGATATTTCATAGTTACATTAGATTAATTAAGATTCCTTATGAAGTATGAATGTTTCAGGACTGATGTTTTGACTTCCTATAAGACTGATGATGGATAGCAAACAAGGAAGCAATGAAAAAATATTTTAATCTTTAATCTTTTTTAATCTTTAATGTGGTGATTAACATTATTTCTTATGATAGATGTTGTATGCTACCTTTTGTTTGATAGATGGATAAGAAAGTGCTACTTGATTATTGAAAAATCGTATTATTTATGAATTCAAGGCGTAGAAAAATTGTTAGTTCCCTGACCAGACTTAAAATTAAATGTTATTTGTTCAGATGTTTCCTTGTTTGAGATTTATATGAAGCTCATTTATCTTTTGGGAATAATGGAAGATGTAATTACTTAAACGTTGTCCTCAAAATATTGTGATGACTCCAATAATATTAAGATTTTCTTTACTGTTTTAGAAATTTTGCGAACGAAAACGAAAAAAACAGGAAAATAGGTGTAAAAGCAGTCTGCACAAATGAACATAAGATGTTAAATATATCTCATGTATTTCCAATCACAATCTTATGCACATTCTTATCAGTTTATCAAGAGTATTTTAGTAAATCAATTGTATGAAAACGCACTCAAAGCTATGACTAGTAGATGTAAGCCAGATACCTGTTTCAGTTCAACTGGTTTCAACTCAAATTATAATACCAGATATTCATGTAGTTTGAAGCTCCGTTTATATTGCCGCATTGAAGAAAGACAGTCGAATCTCCATGGCCGAATGGTCATGGCACTGGTCTTGTAGTCAAGAGACCTGGGTTCGAATTCCGCTAGAGACACTGAGATTAATGGTATATGTAAATACTTAATTCCTTGATTTTATGTTTTCCTTTATTTCATGTTACAGGACATTTCTTTAGTTTACCAGACAAGTGTTCTGGACTTTTCTTACTGTCTCCAGAAGAGTATTCTGGAACTCAGCAGGGGATTATAAGCAGGGGATTTACCAGTTACTCTATTCTCAGTTCTGAGTTCTGTTAATAAATTGGTTTAGCTCTACCTCTTGTGTGTGTCATTGAGTCCAACACTAGAATATCTACGTGACATTCTTTGGTGGAGGCGCCGGGTAACGATTCCAGTCAGCGTGGAAACGTATTTACGAAGAAGCGATCGCCTTAAAGGCATTGAACCAGAATTTGGACTTTATTTCCCACCACACAGAAAGACAAGGAAAATGCCTGTGGAACCAGAGACTAAACCGGTCATCCTGACATCAGCACAGCCACAATACAGGAATCCTTCTGTATTTAAAGGAGACGTGGGACAAGACCCAAACAAATGGTTGAAGGAATACGACAGAGTGTTAAAATTCAACAGATGGGATGACATGACTTGCCTCGCAAATATGTTTTTTTCCTGGGTGGCACAGCTAAGCAATGGTACGAAAATAATGAAGATAAATTGACTTCTTGGGATGTTTTCAAATCAATGTTAAAAGAGGCATTTGGAGAAGCACAGCACTATGTAAAGAAGGCAGAAGATGAGCTCAAGTATAGAGCTCAAAAATCTGGCGAAAGCACGCAATCATACATCCAAAGCGTGTTGGGATTATGCCATCAAGTCAAACCAGGTATGTCAGAAGAAGAGAAAGTGTCTCATTTGATGAAAGGATTTGCCGAAGATGTTTACCAGGCACTTCTGACGAAAGAAATAACCACCACAGAGGACTTTATAAAATGGTGTAGAAAAATAGAAGAAATGCAGCAAAAGAGAATCCCGGGTAGGAAATTTGAAAGGCTCCCAAATGTCGTACCAATGGCTGCAATTGACCAACAACTGGATCTAGTATCACTAGTACGTCAAATAGTACGCGAGGAGGTCCAGCGCCTTATGTCGCCAGTAGTCGATCCCGAAGTCCAGGACAAAGGCATTGAAGCCATTGTTCGAGAGGAAGTGGAAAATGCTTTGGCTCCTTTGTCACAGACAACACCAGAGTGGACAAAGGTCAAACCAAGACGCCAACCTACCTATGCAGACGTTGCCAGACGACCTATGCCCGTAGCACAGCAACCACAGAGGAAGACGGATGTCTGGCGCATCCCTGATAGAAGACCCGTCTGTTTCCATTGTGGCCGCCCTGGCCATGTAGTTCGATATTGCCGAGATCGCAAAGCTATTTTTGAGGCATATCGGGCTAATAGGAGAGATTTCGGCCGTCCACAGTCGAATGAGGGTCGCTATGCCGACGAATACAACCGACCAGCAGCCCGAGGTTTGTCGCCCAGCCCATCACGTGGACGATCGCCGACACGCCGCTATAGATCTCCGTCGCCATATAGAAGATCCAGTCAATCTCCTAGCCGCAGAAATGAGGAAAACTAAGCGGTGCGACCTTCTTTGGGGGTGAGGCCGCTATTGAGAAAAATCCTCCGATGCCGCAACATTGTGCCGCAAAGATGACCGAAAACAACATAGAAGTAATCGTCGACAATAAGCCAGTACCGGCTCTAGTGGTCTCTGGAGCCTCATTTTCTGTAATCTCGGAGAAGTATCGTCGCCTACTGAAGAAAGTTATGTTTACCACAACTAAAATTGTTCTTTTAAAAGTCACCGATGGAAATTACGTGAGACCAGTGGTAAAATATACGCTTCGTCTCGAAATCAATGGCCGACCTCAAGCTTTTGAATTTATTGTTTTACCGCAATGCAGTCACGATATCATCCTTAGTTGGGATTTTTTGGGCGCTTCTCAAGCAGTTATAGATTGTGGCCGTTCGGATCTCTTGTTTCAAGACGTGCTTCGAGAATCCCAAACTCCAGACTCCAGCCGTTTATTCACGATAGAAGACTATAGAGTACCTGCTTGTTCTATTAGAAAGATTACTGTCTTAGGCCGTAAGAACCTTCGAGCTATCGACGTAATAGTAGAGGGAAATAGGATGCTCCTCTTGAACAAGGAAGTTGCTATTCCGTCTACTATAACTAAGCTCCTTAATGGAAAAGCCGAACTATGGGTTGCCAATGGACAAGGAGAACCTCAGATCATCCCTAAAGGCATGTGCATCGGGTATGCCGAACCTTTACACGAAGATTGCGTAAATACCATAGATGAGGGATCGCCTTATTCCACGGCCACTTCAAAGGCAAAGTTGGGTGTCATCGATTATTCCACGATGATAGCTCCGGATTTGAGGATCGACCAAAAAGAAAGGATGTTTCATCTACTCCAGAGATTTTCAGAAATTTTCGATCAAGGACGTTCAAGAACGGAAACCAACTCAATGTTAAACACCGAATAAACACAGGCGACCACTTACCTATTAGTCAGAGAGCTTACGGGGTGTCCCCATCCGAACGCCGCATTATCAGTGAGGAGGTAACCAAAATGTTATAGAAAAACATCTTTCAACCATCAGAAAGTCCATGGTCATCTCCAGTCGTCTTGGTCAGGAAAAAAGATGGAAGCTGGCATTTTTGTGTTGATTATCGCCGACTCAACAAAATTATCAAGAAAGACTTGTATCCATTGCCACGTATTGACGACACCTTGGATTGCCTGAAGGGGGCAAAATATTTTTCGTCTATGGATCTCTACTCCGGTTACTGGCAAATAGAAGTCGATGAAGCCGATCGTGAGAAAACGGCTTTTGTTACACCTGAGGGACTATACGAGTTTAAAGTGATGCCATTTGGCTTATGCAATGCTCCTGCAACTTTTGAAAGGATGATGGATAATCTTCTGCGACATTTAAAATGGACAATGTGCCTTTTCTATTTAGATGACATTGTGGTGTTCTTAGAAACATTCGATGAACATCTTCAGAGGTTGAATACCGTCCTTCAGTGTATACAGAACGCCGGCCTTATTCTTAATCCAAAAAAATGTCGTTTTGGAGCACAAGAGATAAAGATCTTGGGACACCTAGTATCCAGTGATGGCGTACGACCGGACCCAGAAAAAATAAAGGCCGTGAGTGACTTTCCCGTTCCTAGGAATACCCATGACATCAGAAGCTTTCTGGGACTTTGCTTTTACTATCGCCGATTTATCAAGGATGTTTGCCATAAAGCCGAACCTCTACAGTTGTTACTGAAGGGGGACACAAAATTCTGTTGGGGACCTGAACAAGTGGAAGCTTTTAATACCTTGAAGAAAGATCTTACCTCCGATCCTGTCTTAGACCTTTATGACGAAACTGCACCAACGGAACTTCACACCGACGCGAGTGGATACGGAATTGGTGTAGTATTAGTCCAAATCCAAGATTAGAAGGAAAAAGTAATAGCTTATGCCTCTCGGACTCTGACAAAGGCTGAGAAAAACTACTCCACAACTGAAAGAGAATGTCTTGCGGCCATATGGGCTATAACTAAGTTTCGGCCATATCTCTTTGGAAAGGCTTTCAAGATCGTCACCGACCATCATTCCCTATGTTGGTTGACAGGACTGAAGGATCCTTCTGGAAGACTCGCTAGATGGGCGCTGCGACTCCAAGAATACGACGTATCAGTGGTGTACAAAAGTGGAAGGAAACACAAAGATGCTGATAGTCTGTCCAGAAACCCATTGAAAGTCGATGCTTCATGGTCTGGGGACTCCATTGGTGCCACTTTATTCACTAATCTCTCAGAAGAACAGATGAAAGATCCAGAATTGGCAAGAATAATAAGAGACCAACAAAGTACCGAAGCAAGCAGACTGGGAAACTTTGAAGTAGTCGAAGGAGTCCTCTACAAGAAGAATTTTGATCCGTCCGGAAAGAAATTTCTACCAGTGATCCCGAAGCATTTACGGCTCAGTATTCTAGAATCTCTCCATGATGACCTTACCGCCGGACATCTAGGAATCACCAGTACGTATGATAGAATATGAAAGCGATTCCATTGGCCAGGTTGGCACAGAAATGTTCGAAGATATGTGATACACTGCCGAGAATGTCAAAGGAGAAAATCTATTCCTCAGAAGCCACCAGGTCATCTCGTGCCTATTCCACCAGCTGCCGCTCCTTTCCATCGCGTCGGAATCGACCTGCTAGGACGATTTCCAAAATCTGACGACGGCAACAAATGGATTGTAGTATGCACCGATTATTTGACACGGTACGCAGTCACCAGAGCTTTACCGACGGCGGAAGCTATCCAAATTGCCAAATTCCTACTAGAGGACATAATCCTGAAGCATGGAGCTCCACGAGTTATCATTACAGACCGTGGGCAAGTTTTTCAGTCCAAGCTGGTATCCGATATTAATCGACTGTGCAATATCACTCATCGAATGACAACAGCCTATCATCCGCAAACAAATGGCCTTACAGAACGATTCAACAAAACTCTAGCAGATATGCTTTCTATGTATGTTGATGTCGAACAGAAGAACTGGGACCAGATATTGCTGTTCGTCACATTCGCCTATAACACTGCCAAGCAGGACACATGTTTTACGCCCTTCTACCTCCTACATGGGCTAGAAGCTGAAACGCCGTTGGATACGATGTTTCCTCTCTGCCCCAATGAGTTCAGCCAAGAAGACGATTATGTTAGTCATCTGATAAATAAGGCAGAAGAATCGAGGCAATTAGCTCGTGCACGAACTCTCGAGGCTCAGCAGAAAGATCGCCGGCATTATGACTCCAAACATCGGATGGTGGCATACGAACTAGGGGATTTGGTGTGGATTTTTATTCCAGTTCGGAAAAAGGGTCTTTCTGAGAAGCTACTCAAGAGGTACTTCGGCCCTTATCAAGTCTTTAGGCGTTTGTCCGACGTCACCTATGAAGTAGCCGATTTCGATCCTAATTCTGGAAGGCGGAAACCGAAAGAAGTTGTCCACGTTTTACGCATGAAACCATACCATGACCCAGAAGAACAAGACGACCAACAGTCTTATAAAATAATGGAGGTTCCGGAAAGAGACATTTCTCAAGAGACTATTCACCGTGAAGACACGACAACTTATACTGGCCCTGTGACTCGATCGAGAGCTAGAACCACACAATGAAATGTCATAACATCGAGACGCTGTTCTTCTAAGGAGGGAGCAATGCCGCATTGAAGAAAGACAGTCGAATCTCCATGGCCGAATAGTCATGGCACTGGTCTTGTGGTCAAGAGACCTGGGTTCGAATCCCGCTAGAGACACTGAGATTAATGGTATATGTAAATACTTAATTCCTTGATTTTATGTTTTCCTTTATTTCATGTTCCAGAAGATACTGGACATTTCTTTAGTTTACCAGACAAGTGTTCTGGACTTTTCTTACTGTCTCCAGAAGAGTATTCTGGAACTTTCTCTGCTTATATAAAAGCAGGGGATTTGTCAGTTACTCTATTCTCAGTTCTGAGTTCTGTTAATAAATTGGTTTAGCTCTACCTCTTGTGTGTGTCATTGAGTCCAACACTAGAATATCTACGTGACAATGTAACACTTGAGGAATAGAAGAAAATTTCATAATAGACTTATTATTGACTTAAAAGTAATCTATTTGAAACAGAAGATCGTGCTTATCAGATGAAGACATAGTCAAAGCCAAGGATGAATTGAGATGTAAATCAGACTATGGAAAACACTTTGATTGCGCGTATTTGACAACCTTGTATTTCCTTATATATTTCAAGTATTAAAATATCCTTTTGCGAGATTATACTGGGGTGCGCAGTTAGAGTAATTGCCCAACAATTACTATTCTGTAAGAAGCATTTGGTTCATTGAATGAGGAAGATCAATTACTATGTATTTTGACTGCAATAGGCACTACAACTCAATATCATAAAAATATTTTAATTAAGAAAAACATAGTTAAAGAATGTCATATATAAATTTATTTCGTGTATCTCGGAAACGGCTCTAACGATTTGGATCAATTTTTACATTTAGATAAGGTTTTGCTTTTTAAGTTGTCTATATAGGTGTCTTTCTTGAAAAAACCCTTATTTTACATATACACACAAAAAAATAAACATTTTTATAACTAACTATTAGAGCCTTTTTCTATCTGTTCTTATACTGAAAATTTCATATAGCGCAATCTCGCAAATTTTTGTGTAACTTGCATTGTTTCCATAGGACAATAATCTACTGGTACCTCAAAAATTTTGTGAGATGGCGCTATATGACATCCGAATACGAATGCATTCGGCTCACAACCAAAAGCAGCGATGCAATTATTGTGTTAACCAAATCGAATAGTATGTCAAACTAATGATTTTTCATGTTTTTCATGATTTTTTAAAATTTAAATTACCAGTTTATGTGTAGGTAAGATTGAAAAATATTCATGTGTGTTTAATCTGTATGTGATTCGTATCTAAATATTTTCTAAAAAAAAACAAACAGCTGAGTGAAGCTTGATTTCCCAGATACTAATCAAGTTTAAAAGACTCTAGTTGGGAAAATAAAGGAGTACAGAATAACTGCAAGTTGCTTTCTAATGAAATGAATGCTCATTGAAAAGAAGAAAATCTTTATGAACGGAAATTCAAGCTAGAAAGAGGAAATTAAAGTCAGATAAATCTCATTTTGCATGACTTACAGTATGTATCGCAGTACCAGAAATTGACAGAGAAAGATGTGACGCCAGATATATTTAAGGTATTATCACAAAAATAACCACTTTTTTTAAATTGAGCTAAAGAAACTGTTCTACAAAACCACTTTATCCTTAATCCTAAGTCAGTGTGTGTGAACAAAAATAACTTTATTGCTAAATGTCAAAGAATTGCCGTCTATAAGGAAATTGCTACATATTAAGTATTAGTCAGGGACTAAAAAATATTCGAATAAAGTGTATTAAAAATTTATTTATAATAATTACAAAATTCAGTTTTATGTTTCTAACTTCAATAAATGAAATTTATAAGAAATGAGACATTAAAAATTGCAAAAATATTTTAAAAACATTTTAATTTGATACAGCAAATGAGATTTATCACGAACTTATCAAAAGCTTCATTTTTCGAATTTCCATCAAATATTCTTATTTAAATTTTTTTAATATTAATATAAAGCAACTATCATTTTAGAAATTAAATTATTTTAGAAAATTAGATGTGTTATCCCCTAAACGATGTGCATTTAAATTTCAAATTTAGTTTTAGCAAGGAAAAAATGCAGTGCATTTATTGACTGTAAAATATAGCAATATCCTTAGAATTAATTTTTTGTGTGCTAATTACTTTAAGAACATCTTTCAGAAGGATAAAATTATGCCACATTCCCCATTCATTTTTAAAACATTCGTTTTCGGTTAAATATTTCATTATTTTTCAAAAGTGACACATATTACTCCACATTCTGGGTAGAAGCTTGTTGAACCAATGAGCAATGAACACAGTCTGATATCGTGGATAAGTGTTTTAATTCTACTATACAAAGTTTCCATTAATGGAAATGTATACGTTCATAATACATATAAACAAAGTGCATTTTTAGATTTATCCTAAATGAAATGCTTTGAGAAAACGATGTTGAAGGCCCAAAAGTACAGCATTTATCTTGAGTAGGTCACGAAAAGAATTTGAAATCTTTTTCACCCTTCCTTAAAAAAGAATATAAAACCCCTTTTTCTCTATTCAACATATATATATATATACGTTGTATAATTAAACTAGTTATACTGCATATTATATCAAATCAATTTCAAATATTGCCTAGCCAGTTTCATTTTTAAACGACCTTAAAAATTTCAGTAATTTTGCCACATTATCCGCAAAGTATTTATATATTAAGAAGATTTTATTTCTGAGAAATATTTTATAAAATTATGAAACACTTAAAATCTTGTTCACTGTAATTTCATTTCATTATGTAATGGCTATTAAATATAAATGAAATAGCCTCTGACTTCTTTAAATGAAAAACATGATTTTTGCTCTCTTTTGATTATATTTAAAAGAAAAGCATTCTTATTTAATACTATACGAGAATAATTTGATTTTGAAATCATATGTGAAGAGACACTGATTTCAAACTTTTATCATTGTGTAGAATTTCAATGAAGAAACATTAATGAGTATTTTGTTTATGAGACACCTTCTATGATTAATCGTGTTCTAGAAGTCACATTTTCTGTAAACCGAAGCCATTCAATACTATTATTGATTTCGTTGTGAAAGATAACTGGAGAAGCAATATAGTGGTAGTACTAACTCCTGTTGTAAATTACTACCATACCATTATTAAATACACACTACCCTTTTTAAGGATAAATAAACAAATAACCTTTGTGTTTAACCATAAAAACAAACTATCCAACCAAAAGATTTCATGAATTCTAAAAGTTATCTGCAGCTACAGGGAAACAGCAACTTATTTTATAAAAAAAAAAAACTCAATTTAGTATTGCAATGTAAATAAAGTAAATTTCAAAACAATAACTGTTCACAAAACAGTTTTTACAAAATATTTGCCGAAGTTTATATGTAATTTTCTTCTTCGTCGACAGAATAAAGGAAGTTTAACATTTTATATTATAGTAATAATTTCAAAATTATTGCGAGCATTCAATATATACAGGTAAATCAAAAATTCTATAATTTTTTTTTCAGATTACAAGCGAAAAGCTGCACCGGCTTTTGGCAAAACAAAATGTTCTGGTAGATACTTTAAGTCGGGAGTATGAATATTGGGTCTTCGAGATTCGAGGGCTTTAAAAATATACCACAGAAAATCGGTTTATCAATAAAAAAAAAATCCTTTTTCACAGTAGCTGTATCCAAAGGTATTTGAAAGCTGAATATTCTGGTCGATACTTTAAATCGGGAGGACGCGTATAGAGACTCCGAGACCTGAAGGCTTTAAAAATATATCGTAGAAAATCGGTTGATAAATTTGAAAACTCTAGTTTCACAGTAGTTGCTTCCAAGGTCGTTTGGAAGCTGACCACGAGTATTTCAATAATTAACCACATTTTTCTTATCTCAAAAAAGATATAAGTCCAGGACTTTGGACCTTGATGTATGTGTAGGACCGTTATTAAATTTTATTATAAATTTAAATATACATATCTTATCAATAAATAATATTTTGTTTATACAAATTTACATGCATTTTTTTTTAATTTTTTAAGAGCAGTAATCCTAAAAATAAAGTTTTAAGATCTCAAACTTAGAATATTATCAATGTACATTTTTCAGATATCTGAAATATTGAGTATATGTAATACTCAAATGTGTAATGCTGCAGTGTTTTCTATAGCAATACATGTAATTTTGTTTACGTTTTGTTAAGAAAAAACATTCCGACCCTGTAAAGCCCTACGAGCATCCTCGAAGTACAAGGAACGTTCGTCTTCGCGAATGAAACTATCCACCATTTAAGAAAATCACCCTTTAAATATTCTTTTGAAAAAATATCTCTAAGAAAATGGAAAATTGTAAAGAAAGTCAATAGTTTTACTTGTACGAAATTGAAGAAAGCAACTAAAATCATTGCACGAATCAATTCGAGATCCCCATGGTGGATTCAACAAGGCAAAGCAAGAAACGATTAAAAAAATCACGCTTTAAGAAATAAATTTCAGATAATTGAGAAGTATTTCCCGCGGGATCTTTCAATAATATTGAATAAATAAAGCAAAATAAAGAGTAATATTTTAGATATGATAAGAAGAAATTATTATTAGGAATTATTAAAAGAATATTCTTGGAAGTAAATAATTCAACATAACCTAATAAGCAAAAAAATACTTACAAATTGAAAAGCGGATATACTCATTGGGAACACAATGCGACCCCAGTAATTCTTTCTTTTATTTTTCAGCGGTTGTATACATCTATCCAATTATTTAAACAGAATTCGGATTGAATTCCCTACACAGAAATTTAATATACCGAAATAGAATTCTTTAATTTCATTCACAAAATTTATATTTCTATTTGGTTAAAACTTTCCAGTAATGAGATTTTAAATTGGAATTCTGTAGCTATTCATGGTTTAAATTAATACGTTGTATAAATTCATGAAATAATTTTATTAGTGTTAAATCTAAGGCGCCTCGATCCCTTTGAAAAAAAATAAGGGAAATATATATTAAAAGAGATATTCCCGTTCTGAAAATAAAATCTATTAATTACGCACATTTCACTGTGCAAAATTATCTTAGAATATCTTGGATAAATTGTATTTATCATGAAAGCACTAATAATATCAGACAGAACAGGAAATAAAATAAATCCGTTTTCTTCTGTAACATGAAATGCTATGTAGTAAATTAAAAAAGATTATTGCAAAACTAATGCTGCTATCGATAAAAAATTATTTTATATTTTATAATGTTACTTCAAATAGAGGTTTTATCTATATATAAAGAAAATTTAAACAAATCCTCTAAAAAGGATCTTTAGGATTTGATTTATTCAAATATTTTGAAACCTAAACGTAATAAATTGAAAAGAGCTAAGTTTTTTTATTTTACACTCATTTTTTTCAATATTCTTTTTCCCAGGGAATCATCTGCCCTACATTATTAAAGCGAAGATTATATGTCTGGAAGAAAAAAATTTCCATTTTCTTATAAGCGAAACGAATATTCTATCCATTAGAGATTTATTTCAATCAATACATTTTCAAATATCTCCTTTTTTTTAAAATATGAGAACTTGGTATGATTTACGATCAATGGCACTTGTCAAATTGGAGAAAACAGTCACCCCATCCCAACTCCAAAAAAGGTTTAAGAGCGACAGATTGATAAAGTCATTCAACAAAATTTTTCTGTATCTTTCTTTCTATTCCTCAATGTATGCTTAAATGAAAACCATTTTTGGAACAACGGCGAAAGTATGAGTGTGAAAGTGATACTTATGAGTAAATTTTCAGATAATTTATGATAGGTCTTGTTATAAAAGAATCTAATACAAAAAAAAATGAAGGATGAAAATATCGCTGTAGTATACTTGAGCACTTAAGGTAATCTTGGAAGGATTTTTTATTTTATTTATGGCACATATCAAAAAATTTAGTGTTTAAAAAACTTATTTTAGAGTTGGAGTTAGGCATTATTATATGCCATTTTCATACGTTAAGTAGATGATTGAGTGCTTTATCTAATTTGGAAAAATATTATTTAAAACATTTCAATAAAAAATTACTGATTTCCCTTTTTTATTTTTTTAAAAATGTTTTTTGCCATAAATAAATTAAAATAACAATGTTTAAATCGGAACCTTAAATTATTATCGTTAGAGTTAATCCCAAGTTCATATACGCTTGATACAATTATTTAAATTAAATTATTTATTAACTTATAAATCTAAAAATTTAATTAAATAAATTAAGGATTAAATTATTATTTTACAAAAGAGATGAAGCAGACATTATTAGAAAATTAATTCTCAATATATTTCTTTTTAGTAGATATTTAAAAACATTTTTTTCCTCTGCACTTTTATATATCCCCATATATATCTTATAATTCAACAAAGAATTTCATTATTTTTATTGAATGCCATTTTATCGATTATTGTTACAGATTTTTATATATATAATTTAGGAGTTGAATCTGCATGTTATCTCTAAGCGACAAGAGTTTTTGCATTTTGCTGTAAGATAATATCTTGTAAATGTCATAATTCAAGAAAGATCACCGCAATAAGGTTTGAAAAAAAAAAGTAACGCTGTTTGATTATCAGCATTGTTATCAATTTCTCAATAATATCAAACATGTGGGGTTCTTATCTTTTTTTTGTTTCTTTAATACTATCTTTTAATTGTTTGTTATAAGTGTTCAAGCATGTAAGTTCTTCATGCAAGGATGAGACAACAATCTCATTTTATAGTCTGAAAGTGACCAGGCATATTTGTATCCAATAAATGTTCAAACACAGATGAATCTCTTCTTAGGAAAAAACGCTATTTGTATGAGTATGTAATTGTTTTTCTTAAAAAAAATGTTAATTTCAGATGATGCACTAATTTTTAGAAATTTGTTGACAAATAAACTTGATAAACTCAATATTTTTCGTAGACCAGTATGAAATTCCATGATGTTTTGTGGCTTTGATTTTCAGAAATTTGATTCGATAGCTTGATTTTAAGAATTTAACGCTCTTCTAAAACTAGAATTTGAGAACAGTACATTTTTATTTCAATGGCAAAATTTAGATAAATAAACATTAATAACAAATACCATACAAAACAGTAGTAACAAATAATTTTAGTTTTATTTTAGTTTCATTTTTTTTCAATAAATGTTGAAAGATTAAAAAGTGATTTCAAAAATAATTTTAAACTTTAAAATTTTGCTAAACGCAATAACACCATCTTCACATAACATATAAATTCTTTCTGATGACTCGATATACTGCCTATCAACAAACAAACAGCATATAATTTACTTAATTCTTTTACTCCGAATTTAGGTTTTAAGAGGAAACATGCATTTTTTCTTCTTCTTAATTATATTATAGAAATTTAAAAACAATTTAGTACTTATTAAGGTTTAAAAATATTAAGTCGTGTTTAAAAGATTATCTGCCTTAAAATAAATATGAATTTCTAAAATTATTTATCTCTTACCTCTATTTTTTATTTCTCTTTATAAAATCCCAAATAACAAATTTATGATTTTAACTATTTTAATGAATTCTGGTCTCTAATTTTCTCTATATTTAGTCTCCGAAAAAATTATCATATTTATGTCGACTATTCTAAACTATATCACGCCTTTAAATATTTATATGGTTGAAAAAAGTATGAAACAAACTATATAAAATACAAGACGCATTATATATATATATATATATATATATATATATATATATATATATATAT
>JAPMOR010110118.1:61966-87648 GCA_026543865.1 Argiope aurantia
TATATATATATATATATATATATATATATATATATATATATATATATAACTTAAGTTTAATTGATAAAGGCTGCTCCAGTTATCTTTTTTAAATTGCCGCTTTCTAAAAGCAGAATAAAATGCCAGCAGTTTTTGCTTTCCTTAATTTGTTTATGTCCTTATGTTATTAAATGTAAATTATTTGTAAAACTTCTTATTTACTCAAGATCAGCCTTTTAAACCTATTTACTCGCCTAAAATATTTACTGAAATAAAAATAATTTCATTAGATAATGATATCTGAATTTCTTTTTTAAACTTTTTCAATTTGTAATATTTCAAAATGTTTAATATTGATTTTTATATCTGATATTTTTCTATTTTTGATAAGCTCATTAAATTCATAATCCTCCAAACTAAAAAGCAACTTAATTCATTATTTAATCGCTTTTCTATTACATATGAAACAAATGAAATATTTATTCATTTTCACAGTAGTGAAAATGGAAACTATGGTTGTTAAATATGTTTCTTATTTTAAAAATTATCAATTGTGTTTAATGGGTGAGACAGATTTCTCTAGAAACAATTTCTTAGCAAGAAATTTTGTTTCTCAGTTTTCACCCACCAAATGCTTAAAATTTGATCGTGCTTTTATGATTATCATTATTTGTATTGTATTATAAAAGTTAAATTAACATGCATGCATATTTCTGCGTTTAGTTCCTTTTATCATGATGAAAAAAATATTTTCAAATGTATTGGAATTCAATGTAATGAATTATAATATTAAACTTTGTTTATTAATTTTTTTCGTTTCTTGGTGGAAAATATAAAATAAATGCATCCAAAAGCATTTTAACATAATTAAAAGATAGAATTGCACATTATAATAATATAATATGTACTGTACATTACTGCACAAAAAATGATGCCACTAACAACTCATGCTTTAAAATACACAAATGAATATTTTTATATTTTTAATAAGAAGTTTCTATCTTGAAATGAGTGCGCCATTTTTGGGTAAAAAAAATGGAAGTGTTTCTAGTAACTTTATTGCATTATATATATATATATATATATATATATATATATATATATATATATATATATATATATAATATTATTGTTATCAAGACATGTAAATATTAATAAGGAACTGCTAGATATTCTTAATTTTCAAGAATTATTTGCCATTTTCTGCTATTATAAATATGAAAATAAACTTAAACGTCAGAAATATGATTATCTTATATAATTTCATAATTTAGTCCGTAGGCAGCTAAAATTAACAATGTGTTTTGCAACAAATTTTTGATTCATTAAAAGATAAATAATAATACTCGCATTTTTGAAATATAATACAAAAAAATCTAGAAATTTCACAGATAAATTATTTTTTGAAAACGCGCTTATTATATTATGTATACAAAGAATCCAAATGAATGAAAAAAAATGCATAATAATTCTTTTCTAATTGTGTCAGTTCCCAACGTAAAATAATTTGCTTACTGATTGAAACGTGAATATAATGGTAATAGTTAATTTATTTGCCACTAAAAGGGAAAAAACTGTTTCATTTAAGACGTTTTACGCCTTAATATTATTTCTTTGAATGATTTTCAAAAAATGCATCCCAAGATAAATAAATTGGTTCTTTTTCAAACCATATATCTTTACAAATAAAATCTATTTCACATAATTTAAATATTTTAAGATTTTTATATAGATTATTTAATTGGACTCATTGTGTCTCGGGTAGTTTAACATTAGTAAAAGATTATTTAAAAATGAAATTAATACACAAATCAGCCGCAAATTTTTATTGAAACCATCAATAATTACTTTTAATTTGGTTTTAAAATGCACATCTATTACAATCAGATCTACAATTTCTAATACTATATTTACACAACAAATGACATATATTCGTTCAATAACAACAAACACGTATCATTTTAATGCAAGAAAAAGCGATTTTCGTCCTAGAGTATCTCATAGAAGATATTTAACCAATTTATACCAAGATTAACAGCAAATATTGAACACATTATACATCTCTCTGTAACATCAAAATGAAGCACGATCATGTAGCAGAACATCAAAGTTAATATCAAGTATATTTAAATGAGTTTTACACTTAAGTTACATCGAATGAAATAATCCGTTTTGGGATTTTCAAATGGAGTCTCTCGATTCCTGATGAAAGTCTGTTTCATCGGAAGAAAGTTTTTGAGCTATGAATGTAGCGAGTGATGTTAAAGAAAGAGAATTCAGACATCTGCGCAGTCACATTTTGGAGCCTTAGCACGTCTGGCTTCCCCAACTGGAGTTGGACTTCGGCCATTTGGCCTTCCACTGCAAGACCTGTGTCTTCTAAACGGGTGCGGAGTATGATTATTCATGGAAGCAGAATAAGTGGTGTCCCATGAGTCACCACCAACTGCTGCTCCACAAGACTGGGCCATCAAGCAAGTGCCAAGATCTTTCTTGCGATATACAATCTCTTTGAAATCTTTGCGAAGATGAACATTGAAGTAGCCATAAAATATTGGGTTAAGAGCAGAATTGAGCAATGCAAGGGTTTGAACCCCAAGGATGACATTCTTGGAGACCGTTATGGTGTAGTTGCTGTAGATTCTGATGTTGTTCACGATAAAGTAGGGAGTCCAGCATATAATGAAGCTAGCAATGATACAAATGGTGAGCTTCAGGGTCTTGATTTTTGCTCGTGGTATCATGGAGGCTGCATTTTGAGATCTGCGTAGAAATACGGACGACGAGCCTTTATGGTGGTGATCTTTAGCTGCTTTCCAAACGGTGCGCAGGACGTTGATGTAGCAGTAACAGATGCAAATGGCAGGAATGATTAGAATATAAGTTGTGAGCCATGTGAAGTATACTTTGCGTTGCCATAATGCAGTGTATCCTTTGCTTTCACATTTCTGACGAATAATTCCAGTTTCAGCGTCTCTTTCTTCTACCTGAAAAGAAAATAAATTACATGTATACAGACTAAATATTTAGACAAAATAGATATTTATAAACATTATTAAGATAGTATTTTAACAAATTGTAAATGAATAATTTATTAATTGAAAAAAAATGCCTCTAAATTAATTTTCTGGATTAATTTCGAATTTTATTCTTCAATTTATATTTCGTTTTTAATCGAAGTGTTTCAAATATTCCTTTCTTAAAACAATTTATATCGTTTTTGAAGCCTATCTAAGCCTCCACATATATATATATATATATATATAATATATATACGCATAAGCAGATAGGTTTCTTCCAACAGAGTTTTCAAAGTATAAAAAATGGAAAAATGTTCAAAATTAAAAGTTAAATTTTAATTTTATAATTAAAACTTTTAAATTAAAATGATAATTGCAATTAATAATTTTTAATTTAATTTGTCCTTATTAAAAATGTAATTGAGCAACATGAAAATAAAAAAGAAACAATTACCATAACCAGAATGTTAGTTAATTACTTAAACTCTTGTTTTCATTTTCGCTACTAACTGGCTAATGGATTTAGTAACCGAGCAAAATCAAAAAAAAAATATCTGAATTTGGCAATGTAAAGTATGTTCGTTATCAAAAAAAAAAAAAAAAATTAGATTATAGAAAAAATTTTCTATAACAGAAATCAATTTTTCCCTTAAAATAGTCTTTTAAAACATAAGTGCTGAAAATTGGTGCTTCAAACAAATAGTTTATCTTCAAATTTATCATTTATTATATACTATAGTGATGTTATATTCATTATTATACTATTTTGCGTATTGTGCTTTTTGTAGCTTTCCCAGTACGTCCAACTCTTGTTTGTTTGGATAAGAAATAATCTGCTATTTTCTTTCAAGAAATCAATAATCCCTAATCTTGCTTAAGACATTTCTTCACTACCTTTGTGAGGATATATAAGAAAATTTGGTTTTGCTTCTGGTGCATATATTGTGCATCAATAATGAATAAACTTCAGACAATAGCATGGAACTTACTATGTATAGCTCGAATTCACTAAAAAAATTCTATATAAATCATGCCAACTTATAAAATATTTTGGGGATCCAGATAACTTTTGTGCAAAGACGGTGAAAGTGATCTTTAGCAAATAGCGAGATTTTAGATAAGAAAGATATTCAGAAATGGAGATAGCTTTAGTGGATGTATCACATAGAAGCAAATAAGAGAGATAACGGTAGAATAGGAGATGAAACAGGATTTCTTCTTTATCATCTACAAGTTCTTGAACGGAAATTCAAGAGACAATTGCTTCGAGAATGTCACTAACAAGTTGCTGCTTCGAATAAAGAAAAGTGAATGATCTTTCAGAATGGGCGAATCAACTACTAATGCAATAGCTTTCTTCGTCTCAAACAGAATATACAAATGTCTCTTTCATCTTCAAAAGGTTAAATTTGTAATGATATCTTACGAACTCATTTTCTATGTATGCAAAAATCTGAATTCCGGCTGGTATCCTTTTATTAGATTTAATTTTGGATATTTTTGTTATACAGAACCAATAAAAATCTGTTAAAAATCAAAAAGCTGTTTTTCCTAGGTTACTGTATTTCCCCCAAAATAAATTACCGACCTTCGGAGTAATTCTTTAAATTAAACGAATTGCGTAGTTAAAAAGTACTCTGCGGGGCAAGAAGTCAACGAAAAATAAACCAGAATCAAATATTTGCGGTACTTATTGAGATGTTTGTTATAGAAATAACGTTAAAAAAAGAAAGAAATTACTTCAAATTAGAGCTGAAATTCCACCAAAACATCTTCTTTTTATTCTCAATGAGTAAATTCTGTTTGATTTTTCAGACAATTCAGAGTATTTAAGAAAATTTTTGTGTCTCAACAAACTTTTAAAAGAAGAACAGTCAATAAAAGCAGTAATAAAAATTGCATTATGTGTACCTCTACAAAATAAAAATAAAATCTGTGCGATATCACTAAATTTCAAAAAAAAAAATCATCTGTTCTATTCAAACATTTTGCATATATTTGCATGGAATTTTCTTTCACGAATGAATATAAATAGTGTGACTTCTTTAAAAGTAATATCGTGTTTATATTTCCCTATAATTTCTTAATGGAATTGTTTGAAGAAAATGAGTACAGATATTTCACGGTTAATAGATAATTGTAAAATTGGTGCATTTCTCCAAATAAAGATTTTAAATCTCTTCAATTGTTTTTATGAGAACTCATCATAAAAGCGTATACGCACCGAAGTTTAAAAATGGCATATTGTGATTATTTCTTCCTATTTATTTAAATCTTTCTCATATTTTTTATTTCATTTATTCCCTATGGTTAGATGTATAGTTCTGAACAGGCCTTATGGATTCTAACATTTCTATACTTTTTATTAAATTGTCGTTATTGCTTCTTATCTCAGATGGTATAGCTGCGCCATGCCACCTCCATGAAACCAAAGATCTCTAAAAAGAATTAAATTAGTTGCGTAAATAATGTCACATTTATTATGAAATCGCAAAAAACTTTTTTAAATTTGAAAATCCATAGCTCATCAACTAAAGAAATGTACACAATTTTAAATACTGTCGCAGAATTTTTAAACCAAATGAAAATGAACGAAAAATTACGACTTTCCGTATTTTTCGCATAAACTATTAATTTTCTCTAAAGTTAACACTCCATTCATTTTTTTTATGTTTCGTTCCAGAACTCCTTTGGGTTGATAGAAAACCCATATAATGTTCTAAAAAATAGAATTCGTATAAATATATAAACTACAAAAATGCAAATATTTGGCTTGCAGAAATGAAATTGATCTCATTAAAAAAGTAATTTTTTTAATTTTTAAGATAATGCAAAAGTTATATTTGTGAGACAATATTACAGAAAGATATGAACATCCATTTTTTTAGACAAGCTTAACGATTACTTATCTAGCAATGATTAAGTCTATTATCGCGCTCTATTAAATTTTCTGTTTCATGCCTATTTCTGTCGTCTTCTTTCTTCTGACTGAATGGAGCTTCGGTGACCTTCTCCTAATCGTTTCTGACAATATTTTGCTGTTCCATTAATTAGATACTCGAAGCGTTGAATTGTGACTGTAAAAACATTTAATAGAGCAGTGTGAAATGTTTTATAGCATTATAATTACATTTGACTTGCCTTTGACAGTAAATAATAAGAGCGATTTCTTTGCCATGTATGTTAGCGTTATATATATATTTGTCGGTAAATGTTTTCCTCCGACTTCCGCCTGCAAGTTGCTTTATTCCTCTATATCATTGTATCACACCATGTCTAATCTTTATTAGCCTAAGAAACTCTCCAATATTGTAACTGCATCCATATTATATTGCTCGTTATTCAGAATATCGAACAACATCGTAGATATAATATACAGTATTCTGCGCCTTCATTTGTTGCTAAAAGTAAATGTATTTCTAGAATCATTCAAAAAGGTAAACATTTCTTAATATCTCAATGCATCTTAATTTATTTGCAGTTTTAAAAGGATCAAAAGACCTGATTCTGAGCTAAACACTTATATGAAATTTCATGGACCTTAATCTAACGATTTAAAATAATGTATCATCTTTAAAATATTATCATCAGATGAAGAGAGAGAGAGAGAGAGGTCATTTGATAGCTTTTCCGCCAAAATACCTTTTCGAGAGTTGTTTTTTTTTTTCAATCTACTGGTAATATAAGGTTCAAAACCGTGTATGCCTTATATATACATATTTAAAACATTTGTATATTTAATGCTCCTAACAATAAATGCTTACTGCTTTTGAAGCAAACAATTTATAGAAAAAATAGGCCTGGCAAGCCATTAAGGAATAAGATTTGTATCTCCATTCATGGACTTGCTTAAGTTTTTAACTTTTTTGTTCTGACTGATGAAAACATTCTACGAAAAGCTTTAAGAATTCATATGCATGCTTTTTATTTCTTTTTTTTTACAAAATCGAATCACGCTTTTGTAGGGTAATCTTTTTACTTATCTTAAGGATGTTATGAAAATATCTGTTGAAATGTTAGGATCCTTTCAAATGTGTGCTGTGCATTTATTCTTCTCTAGAAACATAAGTTCTCACAAAATAAATTCAATTGCGTTTTGACGTCAACAACCGTAATAACATTAATGTAGTGAATGGATAACCAAATGTACATTTTTCTATCTAAAAGCATTTGGAAGGACAAATTCATCATAATATCTGAAGGCGGACAAAATAAACAAAGAAAAAACTGAACCATCCAAAAAAGTCCTTTTAACGTCTGTATTCAAAATATCTACTTTTCAGCTTTTAGCTTCGCTATCGAAATTATTTTAATTCTTATAGCATTTGATAGTTATAGGCTACTATCAATAAGAACAACAACGCAACATTTATAGTTGCCATATTATGACAATCCCAAAGGAGTTATGTCCCATAAAGGATGTATGTCCCATCATTGAAGTGGGAATAATTCCATTCCACAATATTACCCACAAGTGAAGTGATGACCTATTTAATTATCCGACAACTTCTAATTCCCGAATTCGTGTCTCCCTTAGTCGTAATTAATCGATTTCACATATAAATTAAAAATCGCGATTAACTGAGTTTAAATACAAGGAAGAAAAGCTCAGAGTAAAAGGAGTGTGTTTCAAATGTAAATGCACCTCATTAAAAATAAAAGTGAAGCACATTCATAAAATTAAAATTACTAATAAAAAATTAAAATTTAAAGTACATCACAGAAATTTAAGGGCGAAACTGGGTAAAAAGCAAATATTTTATCTAAATTAAATTTAATTTGAATATATATATATTATATCTTAGATAATTTTCTACAAATTTCAATTAATGATTCTTTTTAGATCAGTGTTGGTAATGAATTTTACATATTTAATCTTGATTAGAAAAAAGATTTTGTTTATTTCCGCAAGGATCAGTAAACACACATGACTTGGAAATGTCACATGACAACATGGTATATTTTTATTTACAGTTTGGTACATAGCTATTTATCATTATATATGTAAATAGTAATTATTTCGGAAATAGCATTAAAGTATAACAATTCGTTTTTATCCAAAAAGGGAAATTGTGATCATTCTCTCAAAATTTATTAAAAATTATCTATAAAATAGAAATAGTCCAAATATAAAACAGAATATCTCACATATAAATGGTTTTGAGTAAAATAATGCGATATTTATTTGATACTTGTAACTATGCAAACATATGAGGAATATATGGAGCGAAATACAAGCATTCTTTTAAAGGTGAAATTGAAAGACTTCATCTGATGAAAATAATTACTGGCCAAAAATTCATTTAAATTTTAATCATTAAATTTAAAGTAAAAAAAATCACTGAGGAAAATGCCAGCCCTGCCATGTATAATTCTGTACATATTTCAAAGTAATGCATGCTTGCTTGAAAGAAACTGACTTTTAATAATCGAAATATTAAAGTTTCGATTTAAAAAAAAGACCAAAAGAACTTAATTTTCAATATCTAAATGTGATTTAAAAAGAATTATTTTACTACCAATTATCTTATTGAACGTTGATTTTAGACTAAACAAATTTGGGATAGAGACCAAACTTTTCACGTATGTAGTATAACGACGAAAAGAATTATATAATTAAATGTTTTTTTTAATTCTTAAAGCATTGTCATTGATGTTAAAATAGCAGAAAACGTTTCAATTTCAAATCAAGTGGAAAAAAACTTCAAAATCAATTTGCTTTTATGATCATGCAGACTCATTAAAACAATCCCTTTTATTTTCTCGAAAGATAAAGAGAATAAAGAGTTTCCTAAGAGAACCTCGAACAAACATTGCATTTATGTTTAACATTATCTTTTGTTTTGCTTCTTGGATTTACTAATTGTCTGCTTTTAAATGCAAGTTTACTTATCAGATAGATAGATCGCAATGCAAATGTAATTTCCCGTACAAAATTCAAAACCACGATACTCCGAATTAGCAAAAATAACATTTTGTGCACAGATACGGTGCATACAATGCACCAGTAGTCTGTATTGTTCAGACAAATAAACGTCGTTAAAGGTATAAAAGCCACAAACCCTCTAATCTCTAATAATCACTTCCTTACTTGTTTCGATAGCTACTTACAATAATTCCAGTAGTTCTCATATCGGAAATTTTACCTTAACAGTGATATAAAAATATTTGTTAGTATTTATTACATCTTATTCAAAGTAGTATGTCCAACTGCAATTTACTTCATTCAACATTTTACCTATTCTCAACAGACTCTTTAAAGTCGTTTATGTCAACCCCTTCAAGGGTTAAAACGAATTTTCTTTTATTGCATCAATAAACCCATACCTCAAACCACGAATGGTCAATTTCAACCATAGAAATAAGTAAGTCATACGGATCCATATCTGGTAAATACAGAGTTTAGCGAATACAAATGGCAACGTGAGAAAGTGTCATATTGTGGTGAAACAACTTTATTTTACTCCAATTCAGGATACTCCTTAATTTCGTTATAGAGATTAGTTCATTGATGAGTGAGTTTGTCACCAATTTGCTTATTCGTTCATGATTTGGAAAAGTGTATCTTGTACTATAGAGTAATTTAACTATAACGGAATTCGCATCTTCTTTAAACAATTTAAACCACGAAAATACTCTTGGTTTTGAAAAATAGCTGTTTTTAAAGAGGTTTTTCCATATTTAAAATACTTTATAGAAGGATTTGTACTTCGAAAATCAATTATATCATATATAATATTTTCCTAATTGCATTAGTCATTTTACAAGATTGATAAATTCTTAGTTGATTAAAAACAAATTTATTTGTAGACATTTATGTAAAATCGGATATTTATATATATCATGAAAATATTTCCTCAAAGTAAGTGAACAATTTCTAGAATATATGTATTTTATACGAAGTATTCATGACACCTTTTATTCATAGTAATTCATAGAGAAAAATTAGCATTTGCGGTTAGAAATAGTAAAAACAAATTTTGACTGCAAATCCAACTTTTGAAGATAATCTGCACGATTTTCTACCTGTGTGATTACAAATAAAGCCAATAAAGTAATCTGGGAAAGTTGTTTCGAATATTTTTTAGATTTTTTTTTGAATTGTTTATATTTTTGTACTTTCCTTATAACTTCGCCTTGCAAAAACTGATCAATTCGATTGTATTTTATAGGCAATTGTACTCTTGTAAAGATTAAAATTCTCATTCACTAATATATTCAGATTATCTATGATTTAAATATTTTTTTAAGACCGAAGCCAAATCTAAAAAAATCTATTTTCTATAATTATATTTCTTGAATCTTCTTATTCAACTGCTGCAAACCACTCAACCTTTTCATAGTTCGATGCAAATATGTCGTAATCCAAAAAATTTTTAATGAAATAGGTAATATTTCTAAATTTGTGGGATTGAATTATTTAACAAGCAATTAAGTAAATTTTTTAAAGCCTTTCATTATACATCCTATGTGAAAATATCGTCACTAAGCAGTCAATGTGTTTCTAGAAATGCAAATTTAGAAACAATACCAGCATAAACAGGTCAAATTCATGTTTACCTAATTAAAACTCAAACAAAGATGAAAGGCATCGTACCTATACTTGAATTTTTATCTCATTCAATGTTTTGCAAAAGTCCTTCAGTATCGCTTAGTGCAATCTTATGAAATATTTCAACATCATTCACCTCAATTGAACGTTCTTCTAAACAACGGTTCTTTATTTCGGTTAAGAACACAAACCATGCACAATTGTTAAAGAGAGATTCACTACAAAAATAGGTACTGCAGCATACTAATTGCCTTGCGATTTCCAGCATGACTAAAAAGACGTGAGCACGAATGCAAAATATCTGCCTAACGTCGACACCCCAGGTGTAGCGAAACAAACACTTCATTAACAGTTGGAAATTCTGTAGATAGTAAAAATTAATAAAATTTACATTTTTCCTTTGTGATTTTTTGTAACTTTCTATACAAAACGATATCTAACATGGACTTGGAATTACTAGATGTTTGATATTTTAATTTGCAATTAAGTCAAAGCAGCAATTTATTTACGAAATAAAAATCAAAATTTACTGTATCAGAATCTGTTAGTTTTTTTTATATGAATTGAAATAACAAAAAATGTCCTAAATAAGTTGTGTTATCTAATTTAAAGTTTAAGAATTCATATAACAAGGTGGTAACTAATTCAGCACTGATGCCGGTTAAAACAGAATATTGGATAAAGAAAAGCTGAATAACGAAAATCTGCTTTTTTTAATAGTTACATCATGATAATCAATTAATATATCACATATTAGTTTCCTTTTGGAATCCAGCTGCATTATTTAACGTGAACCTATTTGTTTATAAAATGACTAATCCGCAGCTGCATAATGAAATATATGGTGGATGGTACATGGGAAAAATATTTTAAGAATTTAATATTGTATCTTACTACCTGCCTTAGTGTTCAAACTCAAATTAAATATCAAATAATTCTTAAATTTTGCAGTCAAATTTAATTTCCTGAATATAATAAGTGATTAAACTGTTGAAAATATATTCTCATAAAATTGGATTTTTCATCGGAGAACATTACAATTTAAATGTATTCAAATTCTTCTAATTTATTGTATTTTTATCAGATGTTTTCGTGTAAGTGCTACTGAACAAAGAAAATATTCATAAAAGTGCGAAATGTTTGAATTTGGAAAATTAAAATATCATAAAAATGTGTGAAGATTATAAAACAATAGAGTGAAAAAGGATAAATATATTCTATAATCAGTTAATGTTCAGATAATTTCGATTTCATCGTCGCATAAATATTTGGGAATACTAATAAAATTTGAAATGATATTTAGATGGCAATAAAATAGCATACCTTGTTTGGAGTCATCTGAACTAAAACAAATGAATAGAATGGTACCAAATTTCGTATACAGAACATGAAAGGCATGCAAAGATAAATTATATGAAAAAAATGAGTATGTAAAGTCGTTACTAGAAAGTATTTTGGTTCTTCTATCACGCACATACAAGAATATTTGCACAATTGGGGTAAATAATGCAAATTTCCTACGCGTATGTGGCAGCAGCGGTACTCATTCC
Organism: Argiope aurantia; assembly: GCA_026543865.1. Classification (NCBI taxonomy): domain Eukaryota; kingdom Metazoa; phylum Arthropoda; class Arachnida; order Araneae; family Araneidae; genus Argiope; species Argiope aurantia. Next base: position 74,068 of record JAPMOR010110118.1, read on the forward strand.
TTTCGAAACCTTCGAAACCTTTCGAAAAAAGAGTAAAAATTAACATTAAGTTCTCTGATTAACTGTTCATTTGTGCTCTATATGCGTCCTACCTAATTTGAGCTTGCTTTGCTCCTGGAACCGTTTTATATTACATAATGCAATATTGCTAATGTTCCGAGGAAATCTAGAAAGTTTCATATTTTATCGAAAAGTTAGATGTACGTGGTAACACTGAGATGAATAATTTAAAAATTCAAGGAAATTGGATGAGTAGAGTTAGAGCCGACAGAGAAAGATAAGCAACATTAGAGGATGCAACAACAGAGTTTATTATAAGCATCCAAAGATACATTTACGAGCTGAAGTAAGGAATATCATATATTGAATGCAATATTTTGTATTCAGGGAAAATCAGAAGAATGAAAATATTGCACATGTCCTAAGGAATTCCGTTGAATAATAAAACATTATTTACTGAGAATTTAATATTGTACCGCAACAATTTATATTTGGCCATTTTTATCAATTGTAAAATCCATTTTTCTTTTATTGTAGTTATTGATCAAAAAGACAATTCCGATAGCTTCGAAACCTCCTCTATTGATATCTTTTAATGCTTTTCTAATGAAATTTCGTTATTTTATATTTAAATATCTCCAAACAAGGAAGTTATTCTATATACCCTCTATGCAGTAATCTACCATTTCATTAATTCTTTTCCGGCTTAAAATTCTTCAAAATGTGATGGGGTGTACACGCGAAATCTTTCAACCCTTTGTTTTGAGTCTTATTAGGAGTTTCTAAATATTCATTATGAAAAAAAAAATTCTTATGCCTGTATATGCTAATGAAACTATTCAGTTGTAAAATTTTAGTCATATACAGAAACAAAATGTTAAATCCAAGTATTTATTTATTTTTTTATTAGTATTTAAAATTGAAAGACATAGGTTTTTGAAATAGAAGGCAATATTTAAATATCAAGCAAATATTACAAATATTACTCTACTTACTTGGACAAAAATGAAGATTTGTGGGATAGCAAAGACAAATGCTAACAGCCAAGATCCAATGATGAGTCGTTTTGCCTGTGTGACACCACCTGTTGTTCTCAGAGGTCGACAAATCGCTAAATAGCGATCGTAGCTCATCGAAGTGAGTATGAATGTAGTGCTTGCAAGGGTCACGATTTGGGCATACACAATCACTTTACATGCGATAGGTCCCAATTTCCATTCTCCAAATACCTGAGAGAAAAATACCAAATATGTTATAATGCCAAAAAAATAGCTTTAAACAAAATATTGGCAAATAAATATATAGAACTTAAGTTTTCTATAAAAAGTGAACAAGAAAACTATCAAATGTAATAATTTTTTGAATTTTTATTATTTTTTCAATAAGGGAATAATGCATTGTATGACATTATATTAATATCGTTAATGCAAAACTTGCATTATTTGTAATCCATTATGGAAATTATTTCTAAATTATTCTGCGAATATGCTACTCTACTTGTTATTTTTGACGGAGAAATTTTTAACAGTAATTTATAACTTTCTATCTTTATTTAAAATTGCCTGATTCTCGTTTACTTAATTAGTAAAAAAAACGGTTTTATAGAATCATCATGCAGAAGGCAAAGTAAATTCAAAACTTTCAGGAAAGAGATCATACAAAGAAATTGTCACCTATCAATGATATCACAGTTACAACAGGGGGCCAATATCAAGCCAAAACAAGCAAATGATTTAGGTTCACACACGCATTAATATTCAACAGTTGAGATAACATTCTCTATACAGTTGTGCTACTATCAGACAATTTTCTCCTGCTATTGTAAGTTTAGAGAATACCAGGCGATGATCAGAACGAGTGGACATACAGTGACCTCTAAAACTTCATAGATAAGTTTGTGACATTCATTTTTATGTGAAATCATGTTCTTTTATTATACCTAAACGCTTTAGGAAATCTGACCAATGAATTTCAAATATATTTACATAATCCGAGTGTTTATAAATGAATATTCCTATTTTGCGAGGCTATTAAAAGAAAAGAAAACAAAACAAAATAAATTTTGTTATTCATCGGTTATCAAATATAAGGGTTGAAAGTTTAAATTGAACTTAGTTATGTTCAATGTGAGAAATTGTTCCAGAAATAATAAAAATATAGAGATACGATAACTCATCTCAATTTTTTTTTCTTCATCCTGGTGTGAAACGAGTATAGCAATATTTGATTTTTTCGGAGTGGTATACATCAAACAGCAGGTGTTTGTTCCCTGCTATCAAAAGGTATTGAGGAACTTAATCAATATCTGCAAGTTTTCTTATCTAAAGACATGCATATCCCATCAGAGATGTTTTAAAGGTATAAAATGAATTATCATATCGCCTTGATATCGTTCGTATTTTTAAATGTGTTTAAAATGAACATTTTTAACTGTGATGAATTTAAAATTTTTAAAATGTTAAGTATATATTTTTGTTCTTAAAAAATATGAAATAATTTCTGGAAAACAAAATTGGAGGCAAATTTATGAATTATATATTGTATAGCCTGATGAATGCATGATGCGCATTATTTATCTTTTTGTTTGTTTAGATGAATGAATGAAAGAAGCGTTTTATTTGTTGTTCAGATTGATGAATGGATGAAATGTATTATTTGTAGATTAAACTGATGCATGAATGATGAGCATAATTTCTTTTAGCTCCCAGATATTAGATCTGAAAGAGGATTGGAATCGGGAAATTGCAAACTATTCATTCAAAGCAAATTTGATATTTAGCTTGACAAAGTGGATTAGGAATGATAATAGTCTAAGAGAAAACAGATGAAATTGAATTCATTCATGAATTAAATCAATTTAGCTAAAAAAATATTGTTAAATATCTAACTGGAAAAAAAGTTTAGTTTAACATAAAACGAAAGGTAGAAATTCGCTATTTTATTGCCTCTTTTGATTATGGCAGGCGCAACTCTTATTTTACGCTTGAAAAACTTCTTTTAAATTCCTTTTAAAAACTCCCACTTCAGAAATTCGCAAAACCACGAAATAAATTTATGAACAAGGCGTAAATGCAATGACAGTAAAATCCCAAATGCAGCATTTTTTAAACAAAATCGAAAATTTCTTCTTCACGCTTTGTAGAATGTAAGCAGAATTTGAAAGTTAAAAAAAAAGATCATACAATAAAAAAAAGTAATGCTAAAACTTTGTTCAGATACTTCGAAAAAAAGACAGAGTATAAAAGTAAGTGAAAATACGACGGTTGCATTGTTAAAGCTTTTATGAAGTTATCTGATGGTTACTTTTTTATATCTGTAATTTTTCCGGTTTTATTATTCAAAGTTGCAGCCTGCTGCTTTTTCCACATAAATTGTGGCAAACTCTTTTAGTGTGAGTACGAGTTTGAATGTCGTGCTGCCGTTTTCTTTTAAAACTATGAAATATTCGTTTACAATAACTTGCGATTAAAAAGTAAGAAAAAAAAATATAAAACGAATCACGTATTCTGAGCAAATTCAAAGTTTATAGTTTTATCACTGCAGTTTTTTATAGATTTATTTTTTTTGATTATGAAGAGACAGAATTGATAATAATTTCAACTTTTTATTTAATTTTTGCTACCTTTCCTATCTTTTTCTTAGGCAGTTATTGAAAAATGATTAGATTTTCTCCAATTTAAGATCAAAAAATAAAACAAGCAATTTTTTTAATATTAAAGAAAATATTTAAGAATATATAGTTTTATAACAATTATTGATACATATTTTCAAAAAGTTTTTTCGATCCTTTTAAATGTATTTATGTTTCTATTCATTAATGCTATTTAGTTATATGTTATTATTGATTAAAACTTTGATATATCCTATGCAAAAAATTGAATCTATAGATAAATTTATGTTCTATTGTTGGAGTAAAATATTTTTCACTAAAGACGCTGAAACAACTTCATTAATTCAACTCTCAAATACAAGCATTTTATCATTTGGTTAAAGGAAAAGCATGTTACATGAAATAGAAACATCTTGTGTTATTTGTGTAATTTTTTTAACTGATAAAAGCTTAAATGAAAAAATGAAACATAACTAACTATAAAAGCAAAGCCAAGTTCTTATGAAAAAGTGGCGAATCTGGTAACTCTAAACCAAACTTCACAAAAACACTTTTCAATAAAAGCCACTAAAGGACATTCATACCATTCTTGGAGTTGGATTTTGCATACTAATATAGTAGATAGACGATTCATAAAATAAAATTAACATAATATAAAAGATTTGGAACATTACTTTCCATTGAAAATTAGCATATTTTCATAATATTTTAAACACATAATTGAAAATTCCTTTTTTGTTAAAATATTTCTTGCTTTGGGGGAGGGAGTCTTTTCTATTATTGTCTTTAGCAAAAAAATAATTATTTGTTGATAGCACATTGATATTTATTCGGTATTTATTATCTTTTATTCTATGTTTGGTTACTAGAATCGAAAAAATTATATGTTCAGTAATTCATCATTATAGCATTTATTGCTAGCATAATGTTTTCATGAAAATGTACTGAAAATAATATTTAATTTAATGAATATTTATCTTATTATAACAATGAGAAGCATTAAATATGATTTTATATTTTAATAATTCACCCTAGTTCAAGTCTATTCTTCTACATGTTATGTATTTAATAACATTATATAATGATTTGAACTTGTAAGCAGCTTTTCAAATAAAACAATCTTTTAGTAGAAAAAATATTTTGTCTTTATTATCAGAGAAAACCTAATTATATCAGAGATTACAGTATCAGCAATAATTATCTCAGCTGGAAAATTTCATTATTTTCATATGTTTTAGCAATAATAGTTTCCAGTTTTATTTTAGTGCTAGAGTTTCACCGCTTTGAGATATTAAAATGGTAAATTTTCATAACTATGAAGAAACTACTTGTATTTTCTTTTTTAAAAAACATTTTATGAAATCATATTTAATTGCTCCAAAATCGGAATTAATCTACAATATCAAACACTCTTTAAGCGATTATCAGAGCATTTTTAAACCAAAAATGCTATGATCATTAAGGAAGATAAATTGTCGTCGAAAAAAAAAAGTCTGGCAATTATTCCAACTATTTACATTTTTTATCCAGAAGATTATTTTTTCTTAAGCAATTGGTTTTAGTTTAATGCTAGGAAAGTTTTATCCCTTTGATGCATCACATAACAAATTATTCATAACAATTTATTTGAAAGAGAATATTCAATTATTAAATATTTTATCTCAAAAAGTATAAATTAAAAGATAAAGTAACGAAATTTGTATTAGTAATTGAAGTTTTACAAATTCTTTAACGCATTTAACAATCTTATAATAAGTTTTAAACAAAAGATATTGAAAGAAAATCAATCATGATGAATTTTAATGATTTTTCAAGTATCGTATTAATTTCCATATACAAAGTTTTCTTGAAATATTTGATGACTGCATGTATGTATTAATGGGGACAAATATTTAAGGATCTTTTTCAAAATGATATTTCATATAATGGCATTTTATATCAGGCATATCTTATAATAACTTTTAATAGTAATAATAATGCTTCTTGTACTATTTATGATCTTCTGTTTAATCTTTGATATGGACAATTTTATTATAATTACAAATCATTTTCTCTGTTTTAATTAAAGTTCAAATTATTAAAATATATCATTTATTTCCTTAACTTAGATAAGTTGTATTTTAGTTATGCGATATTATAATTATTATTTATTTATTTATAATATATTACATTTATTTTATACAATTAAATCTTCATTATATTTACTCTACATTATGAGACAAAAGAAAATGTATCAAATGAAATTCGAAATATTCTTTTAAAATAGTTAGTGTCTTATCACTAAATTAACTTTATTTTCCGCTACTTTATTTTGTCGTGATTCTTGTATCGCCAAACTTTACTCCATAAAAAAAAGAAGATTAAAAATATTTAAGTTTAAAACTAATTAATCCTAACAAAATAATTTCTGAAAATTAATCTCAAATACATAGAATGATTGCATTATTCCAGGAAATAATTCTAATTTCCATTTACTTTCAATAAAGTTGTTAGTAATTTCTTAGAATAAAAAATCCCGGAAATTAATTATAAATGCTTCTTTCTGTCTTAAGGCTTGTAAACTGCGAAAGAGATTTTTGGCGGAAGATTTTCCTTTCTTTTATGCTTTTTATTCTTTATTTTCTTATTTTAACGGTAACAATTTGAAACAATATATAGTTTCCATTGGGATTTAAAATTTACATCGCGATGCTGTTTATGAACCAGATATTTAGTTCTGATCCCTTACGCTAAATGAAAAAATATTTTTTATTTTTGAAGTTTTGTATAGATATTGTAGAAATTCTTTTTATTTTTCCGTAGGGCTTTGAGTATTTTATATTGCTTTCTTCCTGGAACACTTTCATTCTTTTTTGAAGCCGTCTGTATTGTGATAACATGCATATCTAAAGATTTCTTGCTGATTTTTGCTAGACGCATATAAAGTGTCTCATTTTCTTCAACTATATGTGAGTATGTAATTCTTTTGTCGTTAACATTATAAATTCAGTTGTACTTTCTAATACACACCCTTTGAAAATAACAAGAAGCTATTATATCTTTAAATAGGATTTTTTATGAAAAGTTGGTCAATTTCTTTTACTTTTTATATTCATTAAAATAAATTTAGTTTTGCACTTGAAATCATATATAAATGCTCTTACATTCAAGCTTTAAGTGCTTTTATTATTCTTTTTTCAAAGTAGGTTTATTAAAGTACAAGTTTTGAGCTAATTTTAATTGTTATGTGAATTAAAAATGTGCAATTATTGTTCAATTTAAAATGCAAATCTAACTGAATTTTTCCCCTTGATGTACACGTCTTTTTTTCCTTTGAATAAAAAAATTGTCTTGTATTTTATATATATATATATATATATATATATAGCAGACAAATATAACAGAAAAACTTTATTTCAAAAGAAAAATTAAATTTAAATTTAAAATAGTCAAACAATTGTACCTAATATCAATCTTTCAAAGTTGATATCTGAATGCAAATATACTAATGAAATAAAGATTAGTTTTATTTTATCTTAATTCTCACATTTTTCTGAGGAAATGGTCAACAAATTTATGTATTTTATTTGCATGCAAGGTGTAAAGATATATAACATATTTAAGCAATATTGATTCAGACTTAGCAGCTAAATTTTAAACAATTTCCCTTTCAGTTTGCTTTTCCTGTATCAAGAATGAGTACTGAGTGAAACATTAACTTATTTTTTCTACATATTATTATCTATTAAGTTATATAAACAATCCTAAATTTTATTGAAATCATTAAAATTCACATAATTTATTTTAAATTTTTACGAGAATAAACACTGTCTTTTGAAACATGTTGATTTAAAAAAGAATAAATGTAGAAAATTTTAATTTTAGAAACATCTTAGAAATTCAATTCAAGAAACATCTCTTTTATAATAATATAAAAATAAATAAATAAATGTTTTAAAATAAATAAATGTTTAATTTACTTGTAATCAGTTAAGAAAAATAATTCAGATATTTTTTTTTACTAGAACTTAAAAATATACTCTAAATTCATGAACATTCCCATTAAGATGCTTAGTTGGCTTCTAACTACATTTTTCTAAAAGAAAATTAACTCGTCTGCAGCTTCAAATCATAAATTAAATTAAAACGCACCATGTTAATTGACTGTTACAACGAATGCTTATTCAATTAAAACACACTCACCACCTTCACTTTTTCATTCACTCATACGACGATTTAACATAGCTAAAGCACGTAAAAATCTCATTTTAAGAATAATGCATGAATGTAGTGCAAAACTGCTTAGCATAGATGCATTCGTGTGGCATGAAGGATTTATTTTCGAGATAATTTGGATGAGAGAGACAGAGAGAAAGGAAGAATTTTATGAACTCGCGATATTATGACAAAATATATATTAGAGATTGGGAGTATTTACTTTTGAGGTGTATTAATCATTTTTTAAATTTTAAATGTAAATATTGGATATCTAGCGTTAATGATACTATAAAAACTGTAATAATATTATGAACGCAAAAAAAAAACAATTCAACATAGGATGAGTTAGATATTTTTGATAGATTGTTTGCATTTTAATAAATGATGTACCGAATACGAAGGCAAAAAAAATGGGAAAGTGGAAATAGATTATTTAAATAAATTTAATTCATCATTGAAACTTTTTTCATAAATTAAGAATTATTCTAGAATCTCACCTATTTCAAAATCTAAAGTATTTTAACTGTTCACGAATTCATAAATAACTGTAAATGAATTTAACAAAAATAATCCAAATATATATTAATTGATATAGTAGGATAAAGTATTCTTAAAAATGAATTGACATGTGGCGACATTTTATTCAAAAATATCGATTCTTTGTCTCATGCAAGTTGCTTTTATAGCATGTAATAATATACTCTGAATTTATTTTTTCAACATTTGTAAATTAAATAAACAAGATTTTGTAGTTAAAATAAGTTTGAAGAAAAAGGTATGAGAATGTTATCTGTATTCGAATAATAAACTAGACAATGTTAACAATAGAAAGAAAATAGTTACCTTCAAAATTTAATTGTTAACAAATTTGGGATTTAATGTTTAGAAAAAGAACTGTTTGTGTCTGAATATTTTGAAATAAAAAAGTATTTTTTAAAACATCTTTCAGTTGAAAATATTTGCTAAAAATATCGCTTCATTCTCTGCTAAGTAGTCAGATATCTGAAGCGAACTAATCTAGGAAAGGGATTGAAATTTGATTCGTTTTTTTGCAGTACAACGACTGAAGATTAGAGTTTCCGTAAGCGGGTTAAGGATTTTCTGACTACATCCTACCTGCAATACAATCAGATTACAGCAGAGCGTATCATTCGAAAAATATGCACCCATGCGTGATTGTAGTGTTTCAAACTTTAAAAAAATAACTTAATGGCGAGATATTTATGCGTTGTTGTTTATTTTATTTTCTATATGAGACCTTTTAATAATTTACCTCAAATTTCATATTTTGCATAGCTGGGATATCAGAAAATTTTATAGAAATTTTTAATTGTTTATCTAAATCCCACTTACCTTCAGAAAGTAATAAGCTTAGCCTAAGTCTCAGAAAATAAAATATGAATACTCACATGTTTTGATCTCTCACTTTAGAAGGATAATTCTAATTTAATTTAAGTTGCTTAAGAATGGGAAATTAATAAAAAAAAGTTCAGTTATTTTTAAATCAAAAATATATGGACATCTATGATTATATTTCAATTCCTAATAGTAGGATACCATTTTAATCGTATTTAATACAATAGAAGCTGAAGGATTTAAACTATCTTTAAATAAAGCTTGTCTTAAGAATTTTTTCAGGGTTCTCTCATAAGATTTATGTTCATTATTTTCCATGTTTATTGAAAGATGTTGGTAGATGAATAAAATATTAAATATTTCAATCATAGAATATTTTGAATAATCTTTCCATGAATACAACTGTTTTACTTAATGAGCTCGAAGAAATTTTATGTTTTGACTGATGGTAATCTACAAAATCTCAAAAGTAATACTTTGAAAAGTGAAAATTAACATACATAAATAAAATATCTAACAATACCATCGTTTCCTCGGAATTATGGAAGAGGTAACATACTTTAAAAATGTTACCACTTCCATGTTTCTGTAATTAAAGATTTGAAAATTTAGGAGTTGGAAAAATATAGTGATTGCAATGAAAGTCAACCGATACTTAATTTTAGAACAATGTTTATTTTAAGATTTGAAGCTCTGTGGCAAACCATTACGGTCAATGCTTTTTTTCCTTTGAATTTTACTGATTAATCAGTGAATGAATTTTATGCCTCGAAAGTGGCACAGTTTTTTTTCCCCTGAGCTTCGAAGAGTGAAATAAATTTTAACAATTTGAGCAAGTAATATTGAGCTAGAAAGAGTCGCCACTCCTATCGTTCCAGAAAACAGATATAACAGAATGAAAATAACATCTATGATAAAAGGGAATTTTTTGACATACATGTTGGTCATACACAACCAAAAGACATATTTACAGATAGCAAAATAAAAGCAGAGGGCGATAACATTCCTATGAGGAAAATTAATTTTGAACTATCAATAGTTAGAATATTATTTACCTTTTCAAGGTCAGAAACAAAGAAGTTTTCGTTTATTCTGTCATTTCATGTTCTATACTACGTACGTAAATCCAATAAAAATTCTTTTGAATATTCTTTTATTTTTTAATATTTTATTCTGTAACTTAAAAAAATATTGTAAATATATAATTTTAATTTTCTCTCATTTTATTTTTTATTGTTATTATAATCCTTGATATTGTATACAAATTTGGAATGTTTCTTAACATAAATGAAATTCATAATACACATAAAGGGAAATTACCTGCGCAGATGAATAATTTCATGCAACAAATATTTTTTTTAACTAGTAAAGGTTTTTATATATTTCCTCATACAGAACTGTTTTTAGAATAGTATAAATTATAATAATTATTATTTTTACTTTGTATTTTGCTTATTATTCTATGTATTAGATGTTTTATGTATGTTTTGGGGTTAAATTTAGGAAATTTATGTATCGCTTTCTACAGAAAAATGGTTCACGGCAGAAAAAAAATTCTTTTAAAACACTCTTTTAAACGGGAATTTGTTTGACATTAGATTCTCCTAAAGATATGCCATGCTAGAAACAGTGGTAAATTAAATATAATAAGGGTATGTCTTTGTGTTACCATGCCGCTTGTATTACCATGGACATATAAAAATTAAGATGTTGTCGCTACCTGAAAATTTTCCAAACTGAGGATGTCCAATAATTCTTATGCATAATCTCTCTCCAATAACTTTCATGCACAAGATTAAAACGTTACAGAAGGAATCAATTTCAATGGAATTTTTGGTATAGAATGTGATATATATTTTTGATAATTTAATGCAATTTTATTTTCACTTTACTTCCAAGTTGTGGATATATCTTATCATTTTTACTTATCTGTCCGTCAAAAGTTCTCAATGTACAACCTTTGAGAGCTTTATTAGGACATGCTTTCAAGGCTCTATTTTATTAAAAATTCAGCGTGCCTATGAGATTAGGCATTTAATATACTATGGCAGGAGTTTTATAAAAGTTTACACAAAGCAGACATTCTCAGATGTTAGTGATATATGAAATAAGATTTGAAATTGAGAGGTCTGTCTCGAAATCGTTCTAAAAAGGTTTGAAATGGAGAATCAGTCTAACATATCAATTAAAAAGCATTTCAGAAATGAAAATCAATGCTGGTACTATAAATATCGCTTTTAAACAAACGGTAAATTATTTGCAAGAAAATGAGGGAGAAATGATGACATAATATAATTCTGTGGCAATAATAAGGTAGAAGTTCAAGTCAGGAAATTTCAGTAATTTCTTTGGCGAGTATATAGTGATAACTGTAGCTAACAACTGATGTATCGAACAAAAGAAAAGTTGCGAAAATAAAATCAATATTTATGCTTGTCTACAGATGATAATCTACAGAGTTTGTCGCTAATTGTATAGAAATAAAATTAATCTAGAGAGTATGGAGGGGAAATTTGGACTTCTAATTATCTGTTTACATTCACAAATAGAAAATGCCATGCATCATTATTGAATGAGTTAATCATCAGAGAATATACAAAAGGTTAAAACCGATATGTCTATTTAAATTTCTTCTAATTAAGTATAACAAAGAAAAAAAGTTATTTCAAATAGCATTTGGAGAATGAGCAGTTCATTCTGATATCATAACTAGTAAAACAAAATCCAAACACTTTGTGATGAAAATTGAATGAATTGAATACCTTAATTTCAGAGGATTGTTGCTGTACTGAAAAGGATTTAAATTGCCTGTTAAATTAATCTAAAGGTGTAATCTGTAGCATAAAAATTTACAGTACAAAGGAATGACCGTAAATATTTATTGCTAGATGTAAAGAAGTATTTAAAATTCACATTTAAGACTTATTTAAGAAACTGAAAGAGAGAGTTTTTTATTTTACTTATAAACCCTATCTATAATGATTTATGATTTCCAGTATCTGCAGAATTTCAGAGGAGCAGGATTTTAACAATTATTTATTAAAGCAGTAAGCACTTTTTTTTAATTTGATTTTTACTAAAATATTTGTTCAGACCATTTTGGACTATAGAAATTCCGTATTGTCATGAGACTAAGAAAATGTATGGTAAAACTATATAATATGTTATTTGAAATTTAATTATATTTGGGATATGAATTTCAAAGTTGTGATTTTGAAAAAGAAAAATTATCCCTTATCATATTTCATTAAAATATAACCGGTATAGATTCATGCAAACAATATTTTTATTAAAAAAATATTTTTATACTGAAAAAATTTAAGAAAAATACTATGTAATTAGTTTAAAAAGCCTCATAAAAAGTGTTTAATTTGTTTTCAACATTCAATAGAAGTCAAGAAATATAAATAACTTGTGCAATAAGGCGATCCTTATAAAAATGGTTATTATTACATAATTATTTATCATTATATAACGTAAGTTACTTAATATTAAATAAAATTGTTTTCCTCATTTTTGAACACCAGCTTCATTACCCTGGCTTAATACAAAAAAAACATGCCTTTTTTGGCCCATCATTTTACAGTAAATTTACACGTTTTTAATATCATTTTTAATTGTTGAAATCAACAATTTAAATTTATCACTTGAAAGCCAAAATTAATTAAAGAGTAGAGCATTATGTCTTCTTTGACTAGCAGAAAAATTTAAGTCACTTAAGATATTCTTTTTGATTACGCAGCTTTAACAAACAAAAACATTTAACTTTACAATACACACACGTAATCCAATCCTAATAATATACATGTACAGTCAGGGAAAAAAAAAATGAGCCAAACAGATTTATTTTGTAATCGATCATCCTATGTGAAAAACTATAAATACAATTTCAAAGGTAGTAATGAATACTAAAAGATCATGTTCCTAAAATTTCGTAGGGGGTTATCAACATATTTAATATAATAAATAATTTTATTTTATTTAACAAACTTTGATATTTTCTATGATAACACCCTTTTTTGATGTCATGAATACATTCCCCATGGAAGCACAACTTACATCCGGATATATTTGACATTTTTGTTAAGGGGTTATTTCCATATTAAGATGTGTAAATTTTGATATTTTCTGTGCGTTGGTAATAGCAGTGTCTCGTTAAGTGTTGATTTTCTTCTTTATTTTTGTGCACTTTAAAAGCATCCATAAAGTTACAATCTGCATATTAAAATCGATTGCTACTTCATCCATGAAAAAAAATATTCACGGTGAAAATTTTTAGAAAAATTGATATTATTTTCTCCAAACATATAATCAAGAGCATTAAAAGTTTGGTTTAAATTGCACCTAAGACTGATTTTCCATTACGCTGAATGCACCAAAATAGAAAGTTTCATTGTATGAGCAAAAGATATAAGATT
>JAPMOR010110118.1:87748-101782 GCA_026543865.1 Argiope aurantia
ATTGCCCATTTCAATGTTAAAATTAATAGCTTGCTGATTCAGAGAGAGAAAAAAAATGAAACTTGTTTTTATTCTTTTGCGCTTTATTCCTGAATTTCTTTAAAAATGTATACTATTCCTATAATCACGGTTTACTACTCTTAAATAGGCATGAAATGATACACCGCTTTATTTTACATCCATACAAAAAAGTAGTGCATTTCATTCACTGATAAATTTAAATCTATTTTCTTGCATGTTTTGCCGACAACTTTATATTCAATGCAAATAGTTTTTGTGTGTCAAACATTTCATTGAATCAAGTCATATTTACAGAATATATGGGTATTACGGAGGTGAAAAGCAAATTGCAGAATATCACTCGGGATTTTCATTCATGTGTTTAATTTCCATTATTGTAGCACTTTTTTAACCTATAATTCGCCACATATCTTAGTGCTGCTTACATGAATAGAAAATTTGAAAGGTGGTATAGTTATAAGAATTATGATATAGGAACAATTATATATAACTATAAGAATAATTATTATATATAGGCAATTATAAGAATAAATTTTCCATTGGATGTCTTTAAGAAGTAGCTAGCTTAATAATCGAAATGTATATTAGAACCTTTTTGCTTAGACAGAACAAAGTTATTTTAATTAAACTGGCATTGCAAAATTTTATATTTATCAATCAACTACATTAAATGGATTAATAAAAACAGTAAAAAGAATAACAAATTTCAATAACATATTATTACAATTATAAAAATATGTCGATATTTTAAAATTTGTGAATGATCCCCTAAATGCATCGTTATAGAAGCAATACATAAATTACTTGTAGGAATGAGCTGAAATTTTGCATAACCCAAATAAATTAGAATTATGCTCTTCGAATTATGCCAAAATTTAAAAATGCTGCAATTTTAAAATTTTTAAACTCAAATTAAAAAAAATTTTACATATTAAAAATTACTTTTTTATGTAAAATATGTATGCAAAATGACTATGAAAATAGCAGACTATCTGCTATTTTCATAACGTGAAGATTTTAGTTCATTAAATTTATAACTTTTCAAAAGCTTAATAAAAGTTCAAAATTTACTTTAATCATTTGAAAGTCAAAATTTGCATATTAGAAAGTTCAAGAGTGTGTTAAGCTCTTTTAAATGATATCTATTTTATGATAGTACGGTTAATGATGCCATAATAAAACTGGGTGGCTGCTTTTTTTTTTTCCCAAGACTGTACATCTCTGAACCTGTCATCGGTATGATCCCTTTTCTTCCTTTAGGTTTCCATTTACAATTTTAGTTCATTCCTAATTTCAAAAAAAAATATCTGATTAAGGTATAATATGAATTGCTCGATGTCCACATACTTTTGAGTCATTAATAAGAAATAAATTAAATGATTTAATTATTTATAAGATTGAATTTTAACAAATGCTGGATCATTCCGAAAGATCAATAGGTATTTAGTGTTAATTATCCGCAGTGAACGCTCTTTCAGCTGAAAAGGCATTTAGAATGTTTTGCTATTTGAGTCCATCAAATTATTTCCATGTCTTTATATATCAAAAATGATTTTTAAAGCTTGCCTAAAACCCTATCACAGATCAGTCCACAAGATCCACAATACCAGTCCAAATGTATTTGATAGAATTTCATCCTAAAATAATTTTATGGCAGTAAAATGTAGAAAGAATGGAACAAAAACAATAATTTCTGAGATATTTCTTTAAAATTATAAATATAGCAATTAAGTTTTTCAGGTAATAAAGAATGATTAATTATACTCTTTATAATAACTGAAACCATTTTGCCCATCATACGCGAAATATAATAAAGAAGTGCGAATTAGGTGAACCTGGAACTCGATGTAGGATCTGTAGTAATGCAGAGGAATTGATTTCTTAGTTTAAGCCAAGATTAATGTCGGTGGCCTCTCTGCATTTACTTGCAGATTCCTCTTTAATAGCATTGCGGTATAGAGATGCGCATCCCCGTTCAGCATGCATGCACGTTTCTTAGAGCCTGATTTTTATTTGTGCTTACTATCATGAGACTTGATTCCGTTTTTATGAGCAGAAATGTCCAAAATTAACGTCCAAATTCACAATTGTTATGCTATCAACTAATGCTTGAAAACGTAAAGACTGCTTTATATGAAATAACCAACACGAGCATCGATTTGAATCCTGTTGATACTAGGGAGGTATTTACATTCGTATCTTAACTCTTCTAAAAACATTCCTAAAGCAAGATTTATTTTCTATGTTTATGTAGAGATATCCGAAGATTTATTCAAGGCGACTTATTCTTGGCATGAATCAATGCTATTAGGTGACCATAAAATATAATCGCATTCTTCATTTACAGCTCTCTAACATTTAACTTTGTTGCTGTTATCCTACTATTGTGCTAATCTATATTATTTATTGAGTATTTTTTTTCAATATTTCTGGTTTAGTCTTTTATTTTAATCTGTAATCTTTGATACTTTCATGTTATCGAATTTCATATTTTTTCATATTGTTACTTAAATTTTGAATTGAATCTTCGGAAACATAATACACGATGCAAGCTTACATTATTAGATAAATATAACGATTTTATCAAATTCAAGTCACAACTGTTTTTAAAAACTAGTTGAACGACTTTTGTACTAGAAAACAATAAAACTAAAGTCCATTCAGATTTAAAGAAAACATAATTTAAAAAAATGTTTTCAAAGTATATACACACAATATTAAAATATTTATAAAATAAAGAAGGATTAAAACTTCTATTTAAAAAATTACATTATTACAGATATGAAAAACACTAAATAAAAGTGTAAATAAATGTGGATTAAATTAAGTTTCAATCTCCAATCTGTCTTTTACGATAGTTTTCCAAAGAAAATAAGTAAAACTTTAAGATGAAAATTTGAAAAACTCAATTATTATTGTAGCATTTGTCGAATTAACAGATTAAAAATAATATATTATAGATATCACTGCAAAGACAATTGCAGAATTTTTACCAGATTTTAACATTAGCCAGGTCCTATTGCCGTTATTGTCACTCCAGGCGCATTTCATTTCTTAGACATCAGCTAATATAAGAAAGAATCTAATGTGTCCAGTATCCTCCCTAATTTATAAAACAAATTTTATAAGATTGAGGTTTAATGAATCATTTGGACCTACTACACTGATAATGGTAGCCAACTTATCTTTCGAAAATGTTTAACTGTTAATTTGAAGAAAATTTATGCCCAGGATTAGTACGTTGCATTATCGTATCTAAACAAGCTTAAAACAGCACACACTTTGTCAGTTCACGGCTGCAGTACTAGAATTTCCTTACAAATGCTTTTGTTACAATAGGGTGTTTTCTGTCTGATGAGTTCAGTTCGGTTAGTTTAATGGTATAAGAGCCAAGTTAGGTTATACGCTACAAAACAGATGATGGAAGTGGACAGTGAGGAAAGAAAATAAATGATAGTTTAGGCAATAATTAAATTTCATGATTTAAATTGTCACAATTAATAAAATGAATAATTAAATTCTTATGGAAACTTTTCTCTTTGTCCCTCCGACAGTTTATACGCGAATTCAGTACCAATACAATGGAATGCCAACTCTCTACAGCAGTAACATAATAAAATTCTACATCATTCTTGCTTAAAGTATTCACTAGATTGAAGGAAATGGGTCTGTCTGTTGAACAGTACGATCATCAGATTTCATTTCCATTTATTTTCTTATCAAGACGAATAAAGAAAATGATCTGTGAAAGTTCGATCGTCCCAAAGAAAATCTTTTTGCCATATGCTACTGAACATTTTCATAAAATGTGTCTGTGTTAGTATATGTCAGTTTGTGATCTACGTAACCTATTTTTGTCTGTGAAAAAAAGTTTCAGTTGTAAATGCGATATTGTAAAAATCTGGATCTTTAAAAGATTAGTTTCTTATAATAGGCCCGGAGTCCTTAATATCCATTCTACGTTCCAGCGTATGATCCTAAAATGACAGCTATTATAGTGAACTTTCCATATGTAAATAACCATTACAAAATATGCTTATCCCGATCCTCACAGCTTAACTGTAAAGTTTTCATGGATAGTTTTTAATATTTCTGTATTAGCAACTTTAACATTTTTCCAATAAACATGATTTACTGTTGACAAATCTTTTCGGGCAATTTGAATTCCAGATATTTTAAAACTGCTGGATGAGTAATGAAAAGATATCTTCGAAATCTTGAATTTCATGAAACTAGCAGTTTTATATAAATGGATATTTCACAATCCATTTTACTATCTTCTTAATATTTTGCTGTTGCCCATAATGTCAATTTTTAGGATTTCTTACTTTGGTGATATGATACTTTTTCTTAAAATAGGTTTAATAATTTTATCAATACTTTTTCGTAGTTCTTTTTAGGGTTTTATCTTACTGCATAGTTCAAGTTAAAAACTATGCAGAGTTGGAAACAAAATTTTTGTTTCCTTCTAACATGAGTTTTATTCCGCAGAAAAAATGAATCACTTGAATTTTTCTCGTTATAAATCGTAATTTTTACATTTCATTAGTGTATATGTCATTTATTCAAGAAAATAACACTAAATCTTGATCGCCAAAACGAAATCATTTGTAAATGTGTTCCAGTTAAAAAAATTATTCTAGTAGAATTATTTAAGCGATTTTTTGCACTCATTTTAAATTGCTACAGCTGTTTGTGAATTCTCCTAATACCCATCAATATTTTTTGCTAAGAATTATAATGTAGTTTTTTGAACTATTATTGGAGATTTTTAGCTTCCTAAAAGTTAACTAAATGAATACATTGAGATAAATGTGTTTAAAAATTCATCTTCAGGTCTTCAAATATAATTTAACTAACATTATATATTTCACATTATATTTATCATTTTCCCCTGTAGCAAAGTTTCATGCGCGTACAATAGTGGTTTCTACCTTATGAATAAACGAAAAGTTTTTGCTTCTGAACAGAAAGGATCGTACAACAACATCTTTGAGAACTTTTCGTACTTGAAGAAGTTTCTGAGTGCTGTAAGTCTTCATCGTGTCGACTTCACTCGATGATAAATCTTTTACTCTCACCATGGACCCACATACGCATCACAAGAGCTCTTCGAAGTCGCTCAAGTCTTCAAACTGTCTCTTCTTCTTGTGAGTTCTTCCATGAAAGTAGATAATAAAATCGGTCTATCGATTTTCAAGCGAATGACTAAGATGTAGAGGCTTCTTCGATGCGTCAAAAATATCTTCCTGAAGTATAGATAAATCTCTGAATATTATGATGGCTATGAGTGGAATCAGGAGGATGGGTATTGCATATAATTTCATTCCCCCTGAAGCAGCGGAAACCCGTAATTTCAGATGGTTATTGCCAACAAAATATCCTTAGTTTATTGTAGAAAGAATGTTTCATATATTTCATGCAATAGATAGAATAGATTTTAAATAAAGCAAATATTAATCTAAATGTAAATGACAGAGAAGAAAACAGAAAGTATAATTTAAATAGAGTATGGGAAAAATTATGCTGGCAGTAAATAGTTTAAAATTCTTACAGGAGCAAAATAATCGCTTATTCTTAAAGTAAAATTATTTATTTTGTTGAGAAAGATATTTTAATTTTGAAAGACTATGTTTACGACATTGTTTATAAACTTTCTATCCATTTTCGTGCTATTAACTTGTCAGAAACATAATCATATTCTATGCTGAATCTTAATTTCACTTTACCAACTTAGATATAAACTTAATTGGCTGAAAGTCAGTAATTGTGTCAAGGTAGTATCAGAGGACAGGTTAAGTGCAGCTATATAACTCTATATATCAACCTAAACTTGCTCAATTGGCTTTACATCAGGAGAAAGTAAAAGCCAATACATACATATTATAAATGTATCGAAATAAATGTAATTCTCTACTAACCACATTCTGTATAATCTACTAATATCTTCTTACAGCATGAATTAGCAATCCAATGCAACTAACTGTTTGTAGACAGATAATTGCGTCAAGAATTTCATCTTTATGTAATTCAGCATTAACTTTGTATCTTTTCTTCTCCAAAGCATTTCTGCTTCAAAATGAGGGCTGTACCCCTTAAGAATGCCTTTGTCATGAATGCGAATGAACTAATAGCGGCTGTTATTAAATACCATTGCAGCAATCTTTCTAAATTACTTTAACAACAAAATTTGGAATCAGCTATAAAGGGTATAGACCACCATTTATTTGCATTCTAATTGACATGTGTTCGTGACCAATTATTACGTTCATTTCAGTTGCGTAATACGAGGTATATTCAAATTGCTACATGTCTTTCATATAAGTTCCCGTTGTTAAATCTTCTAAGCACATTTGATCATCAGCACCTTTACAGTGATTGAAACAAGAGAAAATCTGAGGTGGGTTGACATAGTGGTTCTGTGTCTCCATGCAGTCTACTGAAAATAGAGGTAATCAGCTGTATTTAAACTACAAAAACCTCACTTATCTGCATATCATATTCTAATGAAGTATTAAAATTTACGTACATTGCATAATTTGTTTAAAAAATTACACAATTTTGTGTTTAAATCGCAATTTTTCGGATTTTTTCCTGATGTTTTAGAAATTAATGTAGATTGCTACAAATATATTCCTTCTACGATAATATATCCTCAGAGCTTTCAAACTTTTGACAATGGGAACGAATGACTATGAAATTATTACTTTTCAGAATATATTCGATCCGATGTTCTAAACAAATTTTAGCATAGTAATTTCTATTAATCTAGTAGAATTAAGGTTCTGAACAACATGAATTATATTTATCAAAATATTTTGGATTCAATGAGTTACATTTTGTAATGTGAGTTTCATAAAACTCAATGGAAATAGTGGCATATAAGTTTTTATTCATATGATTCTGAAAAAATACCCTTTTTTAGATTCTTCCTATATATATATATATAATAAAAAATTTTATTAATGTTTTACAATATTTAAAATTTTGAAAAATGAATAAAATTTTAATAGAATACAATCAGATTTTTAATAAAATGAATTGTAAACAAACTCAAATTTATTTAAAAATTCTTATTAGCACTTATTCGAATCGTGCATAATATAAGGAAAATAGATCTCAAAAATATATTCAAATATAAAGTATTATAACTAACGAAAGAAGAGTATAACTATGTGCGTCATAAATTTCATTTCATATACCAAAGAAGAATTTCACCTTTCATGCAATGTAATTTTAAATATTTTCGAAATATATTTTTGAAAGACCATGAAATATTAACATTTTAGAATGAAGCGGAATTTCATCAGAAATCAATTTTTATGAATGTACATAGATGCATACGTTTGAAATGCAAAAGCTCAAAAACATGATAAGCTACTCATGCCAACAAACTTGCAATTTAAACAACTGGTTATTTCAGTTATTCTTCAAATATTACTCTGGCGAATCATTCTCAATCTACAAAGCAGGATTGTCTGCTGTGTTTAAGGATGGAATTTTCGTATCATGCAAGCGAAATCGTGTGCTCCATTTTTATAACGCACTCTTAGAATATTACAAAAGAAACTCTCTTCAAAACACGAAATCCTTTTTGTTACAAGAATACTATTTTACTTTTTATTTTGCTTTCTGCAAATGTGTTTGGTATACATTACTTGTTGAAAGAATCTTATATAGAATTCCTAACTTTGTTCTGTCTTTTCGCAAGATGTGGCATCTGAATTCACAACTTCTTAGGCGTACAAAAAGCATTTGATTTTTGCTCTTTCTGAATGCACCTGCTCACACATACTGCACTAGTGATCCCAAAGAATCAGAAAAAGTTTTCAAGTTAGAAAATGTTTAAGAGCTATTACTTTCAAGTTAAAATTAAAGTCAAAACTGACTTGAAAAATTTAGAATTTCCTAAATTTTATATTTAAGACATGCCTTGCCTCCCTTGATTTATCTTAAATGTACTTTGAAATAAATAGTTATCGCTTATTTGAAGCTTAAAATGCATTAATGTAAAAGCGATTTCTTCATACATAAAATATGTAATCATAACATGAAAATAAATTTTCATTAGACTAAACAGTAAATAAATTCTTAATATAAGCTGAAATTTGAAATTTAGCTATGTTTTTAAGTTTCGACAAATCTCGAAATTTAAAAATGTAATTTTTATTTTTCAAAAAATATGGAGTTAATTCCGATTAAAAACAGCACATAAATAAAACTAAAAACCATTTTCAATAAGTCAATTATTAAATTCCTTCAGTCGTTTCTCAAGACAATTCAGTTTAAAGGCTGTAAAGACACGAGGAAATGACACGAGAATTTTCAAATGATCTAATATATCAACAATACAACTTACAATAATGACTACCTCAGTGCTTTGAAATTGTACAATTCATTGTTATGACAGTGATATAACCATGTTCAGGGGACTATATAAGCGAAAGTGGTTAAATCTATTGATCCGAGTGAATTCTCCCTATAGAGTGAGACTGCTAAAGAGTTCTCTAACTGCATACTGAGAGCTCTAATACTGTGCTGTTATTTAATTAAAGATTTGCTTCAAGTCTGTGCGCTGTTGATTTTTTATTTGCGCAAATTTCTATTGTATTTTACAACCCGTGTTCTATTTGTGGAAGAAAGTATCACTAATTGTCATCGAATTTATAGGATTGCACACCTGTTTGATGGATTTTCAGATGCAAGTTAGTTTTTCACTACATATATTTCACCTAAGGAAAGCCCTCGATGGCCCGTTGGTAAGTTTTTTTTTCCTTCGAAACCCAAGGATCCCAGGGTCGAGACTCGATTCTGCTGATGAACTGTCGTGTAAGCGGGTCTGAGGTAAGTTAATTCCGTAGATGCCAAATGTAATTCTGCTGATACAGTGCGGGGAGAGGGGGTAGGCATCTCTGATGCCGTCCTCGTCATCTTACCGTGGCTCTGAATTACGAGGCCCGTCTCATGATAGCAATAGAGTTGCTTTAAAGTGGAATGTTAATTTTAACTAAAACTCAGTTCTGCATGAGAAACCTTATCACTCAATAAGCATTTACCCAAAGATGAGTTCATTATTTCTTTTAAGAAGAAAATAAGAAAACGACTGCTTCAGTTCGACTTTGGCATCGAGTAAGGCAATAAATAATTTGCGGGTGTTTCAGAAAAATCGCAAAGGAGAAAATCGTATGACATCATGAATAGAAAAATTTTAATTGGTTTCTCTACACTTTCAATAATAGCTTAAGCACCCTACACCACCCTATCTTCTGCCCAGGCATTCAGTATGTGAGAAACAAAAATAATTTTTTTAGGAAAACCTTACAGATTTATCTTTTGTATTCAATGTACGAAACTCGAAAGGCAAGTGCAATCTAGAAATTAATAGAGACAGAGACTCCTTTGTTATGTCTCTTGCTATCTGACACTGTTTGAAATAAAGATTAGAATAGCCATTAGCTATTACGTAGCTATGGGAGTAATGATATTATAACTGAACAACATTAATATAAAATTATTCACAACAGAATTCTATTCTTTATTTTGGTGCTGCTTTTGTTCCAATATTTTCACTTGTAAATGTAGTGAAATAAAATTATTATACAATCGTATTCGTTATATTTGGATTACAAATGTGAAAATATGTCAAACATTATCAAATAATCAAAAAATAATCAAAATGGCAATTTGATATTTTTTTATGTAAGCCCTATATATTTCTAACGACAATATTAAGACATCAAACACTGAAATCAATTATTGTTACTGAAAAATGATTGCATGTATTTTCAAGGGGTTTTTTGTTTGGAATAATGAAATGCTGCGTTTGAAGACTTTTTATTTTTTTATTTTTCTTTCTTTATAATACAGTAAGACAGAGAATTAGATAATTGCCGTCGGTCTGAATTTCTATTAAAATCTGTCAAAATAATTATGAATCGGAATCGGGAAAAGAGTATAAAACATACAATTTCTTATTTTTTCGTCATTAACTATATTATTCCAATTGATTATTTTATTTTTCTATTTATATTAAGAGGAATCATTACTCTCAGCATAAACAGGATAATGCCTAGAAATATTTTGTAGGCAAACATAGTGAACTTAGGAAAGTGGCGAATGAACATCATATAATGCACGGGAGTGCATCATATAATGCCTAGAACGTCATATAATTCATGGGAGAAAGTAAAGAAGACGGAACATTTTAGAAAAATTTGCATTATAAGTAAAATTTAAATTTCTTTATAAGTTACTTCTTAGAAATGTGAGTTTGCTAAATGTCAAAATTATTTTATTGAAAATTAAATTCTTATGTCTTAGCATATTTTAATTAAATAAATTTAACATCTTTGATGAAGGTCTCTAAGCTATTTAAATTTCCTACCTAATTTCTAGTTTATCAATTGAATTAATTAAATACGTGTACTATTTTCGGAATTTCAGATTACGAAAGATAAGATATTTATTTAATAAATATTCAATTTACGCTAAAACTTTGAGTCCTTCAAAAATTTTAAATGAAAAATTCTTAATTATAACAAACAATATTGAATATTTTCATGATAAAATATAAAGGTATTAAACTTTATTCTAAAACATTTAATGAATTTTTTTCATACATTATTCATTATAATTTATTTTCATTCCAACGACTGTCATTTAAAGGTTAACTCTTGACCAGTGTGGCTTTAAAACAGAAAATGCTAAATATTTTTATTGAGAAATTATTTATAAAATAAGGAAAAATAGATATTTAAACAATCTTTAAAAAATTAGAATTAATAAAGGAATTATAAATGAAAATTTTGGATTTTCCTTAGTTTTTCATTATGCCATAAATTGGTCGTATTCAAATGAATACATATATTCTGTTCAGTGAAACAACATGAAAACCCTTAAGTAATTATAAAACAGACCATTTCGAAAAAAATCAGCAGATATTTCATAAAGTTTCAGCATTTTTAAAGTATTTGTAGCATTGAATATCTTTAAAAGAATGGCGGACTCTCTTATGAAATTTTGCGAAATATTCCTTTAGAGTAATAAAATATTTTAACATGTGTATTAAAATATAAATAAATACTTAAAGAATCTTAAAAATATCTTTAAATTGAAATAAATAATTAAAAAAATTTAATTTAATTATTTTTAAATTTCGAAACCTTACAGACGTCTGTATCTATAATTTTTGTACTATTTTTTGACTTGTTTCTCTATATAAATTTATTTAGAACGAAACTGAGCATGATTTTACAATTCCAACTGAAAGCCAATTTTTTAGAAATATTTTTAATCACATTTGATTTTGTGATTTTCTGAACTAACATTGATTTTAAATATCTGAAACAATTTGAAACTTAAAAGGCATGCACAATTTTATTTTAATATTTAAACGAAATCCTTTATTATAAATTTTATGTAATTTCCTCAGTAATTAAGATACCTGGAACAATATTTAAATCCAATTAAAGCATCGTTCAGAGAAACCGTCATTTAAATTATATTTGTTCTTATAAGCTTGACAATCATTCATTTTATTGAACAATAAATTTATAATATATTTTAGTTGAATTTAAGAGTATATTTTGGTCATAAAACAATAAAAAGAATATTTCATCATTATTTTCCATTATTTCAAAGTCCATAGTCTTCTTAAACTGTTTAATTAGCTTCGTTGTAAGTAAAATAAATATTCTTCACATTGAACAATAATTTTATTCTTTCTAATTTTTAATCAACAAAAAAAATCAATATTTTATCGTTCTAAAATTTTTTTATTTAGTTTTTTTATTGTTAAAGCTTATATTAGTTGTCTATTATGAGCATTTAATTCTTTTCATGTGAAATAACTGTATAACTTTTATCTACGCCAACACCAATATATATTCTAAAATATATATAAAAATTTCCGAATATAAATAATATTGGATAATTATTATATATATTTATTTTTGAGGCGAATTTCGAACTTCTCTCGACTGTGAAATGGATTCTTATAACTTTAAATTATGTCTCCTTTCTGAAATTACACGAAAGAAAAGTCAGACATATTATTCTCTCTGCTAGACAGAAATATGTTTTGATTTCTTTTTTTATGCGATTACTCCATTTATTCTTAAGAAGCAAAGGTCACAGCTTTTTTATTGAAATTTTGAATGCATTTGGGAATTTTAGTAAAATGCAAGACTTGATAAAATCTTACTAGATAATGAATAAGTTTGTTTATTTGTTTAAAAGCTTTGACTTTATAAATGCTAAAATTTTTTTGACGATTCTTCTTAGCGTTGGCCAATAATTCAACGAGTTGTAAACTACTAGACTCCAAAATTGTTTCCAAACTTCCCTCTTCTAGAAGAAACTTATTCGTATTTTTATGAAACATTCTCTGTATTCTGAAAGCATATGTTTATCACAATATGCTTAAAGGTTTTCCACATTCCATTTATTACATTTATTTTATAGTGCATGATTATTTATAAAAACAATAAATTCCAACTTTATTGAGTTTCTACATATTGTACAAAACTTCAACTAAATAAAGATACCACGCCATGCAATCTTAGCCAGTTGTTTTCTTTGTGATCATATCAAAGTTTGAAAAACGCGTAAGATGTTTAAACAAAATTATCTAAGTGGTATTATCATTTTGAAGTAAAAATAGTCCCTTCTTGTTTCCAGAAACACATAGAAGTTTTGCATAAAAATGAAAGACTGGATTATTCAAATCGAAGCTCGAATTATTAGATATGAAGCTACGTGAGTAATTAGTAAGCAATTTCGAGATTGATTTTAAATGTATTACAATAATATAACTTCCAAATAGGTACATTACAATGTTTCAAAATGTTTTTTTTTATTTCTCAGTAACGTAATATTATATTATAATAAATAGCAATATTTTATGATACAATTTGTTTTGCAATATTATATGATGTTAAACAATATTCGCAATGTTGTACAATATTGGTAATTATTGAATATAATATCTCTCAGTATTGTAAGATACCGCTGAATATTAAATATATCGCATAATACTGCGCAAAATGCCGTCACAGTATGTCGTTCAGTATCAGACAATAATGGATTTTAAAACGAAATTCGCATTTTTTTACATGCCACTTGATTTAGTATCCATTTCAAAACGAGAACCAAACGCTATGACATAAGGAAGTAAAGAACAGTTATTTCAAAATTATTCTTTATTTTTATACATGCATTAGATAACTACGCATTGCTATTAGAATGTGTGTAGAATGTTAATTTTTTTTTTACTTTCAGAATTTTAAGAACATCAGCAGACATGTAGGAAATCATATAAATAGTCAGTTGTTCACAGTTTTTATACATTGCGACTAATTTCACCATTATCAGTAAAAGTCTTTTGGAACCTTATTATCTGGTGACTCAGAGTGAAAGTTAAATCTCATTTTTAGTCAGCTCGAATATATTTTAGATACCCTCCAATACATTTCATTAATTATTAATTCATTGCCACTTCTCTCATTTCACACTTGACTTCTTTTTCATTTTACTTGCGGAAACATCAGTGTCACTTCAGTTCAATAGATAAACGAAGTGCACGTAACTTCGTCTACTTAGTAATGCATTTTGGAGATCTTTTATTTACTTTGAACCTTGTTCTATCGAGGAACCTAGACAGCTAATATTTGCTCGAAATCTATCCATTCTTTGAGACCAAAGGTTGAGTGTCATCTATCGTTTTTGACCAAAATAAATTAATTCTATATGTATGAAGAAATGTAATTTTTATCCATTGTCAAACTATTAATCTCAAAGACATGTGATTAAACTTCATTGAATATTCGACATCTTCAATTTGATTCTTAATAAATTAATGATTATTAATATTTGAAATATATTTGTCTTGGCAATTTCAAAACATTTTCATCTGACAAGACATGGAATTCAAGG
Source organism: Argiope aurantia (assembly GCA_026543865.1). Classification (NCBI taxonomy): domain Eukaryota; kingdom Metazoa; phylum Arthropoda; class Arachnida; order Araneae; family Araneidae; genus Argiope; species Argiope aurantia. The sequence continues at coordinate 101,702 of JAPMOR010110118.1, forward strand.
CAGTCCTATGCTATTTACTTACTGCATTAATAACTTTGTAGAAACTCTGCATATAATTTGGAAATTAATAATTATGAAACT
>JAPMOR010110118.1:106291-265599 GCA_026543865.1 Argiope aurantia
TATATATATATATATATATATATATATATATATATATATATATAAATTCATGAAGAACAATTTTATACAACTTACTCCCAAACAAATTATTGTTCAAACTAGGCTAAATAATTATATCACTCAAGGTCTAGCGGTTTATTTAATAACTGGCTTTATTTAATTGCGGGAATCAAAAAGATGTTCAAACAACAGATTTAGAAAACAAAGAAATTTAAGAAGTTAATGTGTAAATTGATTTTAATGATAATTTGATAACCGTATTAAATAAAAAAAGATTATACAATAACTAGTAACTTTATAAGAAGTTAACAATTAGCATCTTTGCAAAGTATTTTTACTTTTTACATCTTTTATTATAACAATCAATATGCGGTATCTGTTTTTGAATGTTTAAAGTTCAATATCATTTTCTCTTCGCTTTGAAAATCCAGATCAAAATCCTATACAAGATGTAAAAAGGAAAGTCAGAACTTAACTGCATAGAAATCGTTTGTAAGATCTCTTACGGCAAGATAAGACGATACAACTGATCATGTATTATATTTGTTGACAAATATTTCATCGAATTCGTCTTGCGTGTTCCAGCTTTTTCATTTTGTTTTTCACTTTGTCGTTTAGAAAAGAACTAATGTCAAAAAGAACGTGAACTAAGAAAGTGTGTGAGTTATTGTTAAATCTTGAGTAAGAGTCTAGACTTCAGTGAAAAATAACTGCTGACATATCGTGAATTAATGAACTTCTTTCTTAATATCAGACATGACAAATGATTCAGATATTACTTATATTTCTGTTAAGGTCCAAAGTTTCGTATAAATTCACAGAATCGTATTAGAGATTGAAAAAGTGTTGATTTAATGATATTAATACAGAAAGAAATAATAAGATCACGATGACGCTTAACATCACAAAAAGCAGTATAGCATTCAGTTGATATCGGTAAAGATCGCCTTAATTTCCAATGTACTGAAGAAAAAAAAGAAGACATACGGAATATTCTTATAATAGCAATAAAAATACACATTTATTGATTTATACATGGAAATATCATATTAAATGTGTCTGTGACTGCTAAATAAGTGTACAATAAATTTTGAAAAATGTTCAATATTATTATAATTCCATATGTGTAGTAGAGGTGTTGAAATAATTAATTATCTTTTGGCACTAAATCACCAACGTTATTAGATGTATTTTTACTTAATATTTTCAACCGAAAAGAAAAAAAAATCTTAATTAATATTGCTTAATAGCTTTGTTAATTATATTTTAAGGTTCCCCATTTAATACACAAGATAATACATAAACGTTGATCATCTGAATCATCGTATGAATAATCAAACATTTTTCTTAAAATAATTTCTTTAGCTAATTTAATAAACAGTTTAAGGTGTAATAAAACGCTCGTAACGATGTATTGACTTCACTAGATTAAATGAAATCACGAAAAAGTTTTCTTTCTTCAATCCTTTATGTTGAGAAAAATATGTAATGAATTTGATTATTTTTGAAGTTTTGCAATTTTATTTTTGTAATTAAAATTCAAATAAACTTCTGTAATAAAACTTTAGTTAATACCAGCATAATAAAATCCTTTTATTAGACAAAGTAATCTCAGTAAATAAAAAAAAATACTAAAAATAATTCAGATTCATTTATTAATTATTTTTATTTTATTTGAAATTTATGATAATAAACTTTACGTGATTAAAACGTTGCATATTCGAATCCCGTTCTTTCTTCTCCTTTTATAAACACAAAGATCAATAAGTGCAACCGAGGCTCTGATATCAAAAAGTTAAAAGTTTCGACACTTAACGACATGGGATTTATTTTAGCCATATGGTTCAAATTTCAATGACTGTTCTGAAAATCTAATCCGGATAATAAATCCAATGACACAATCCGAATCAGTTTATTACGTATTGCAGAATGTGACACTCCAACTAAATCGAATTTCTGAAAAATGCATTTCTCATCAAGGGGTAAACAAGAAAAAAAATAAACATAGTTTATCTAAAAATGCATCTTTGATTTATTTCTGTAAGAATTATTTAATTTATTAAATAAAAAATTTTCCGAATATAATTCTAATTTACAACTTGTCAATTAATAGCTCTCAATCATATATTGATCTATTCCCATTATTCTAGGCTTTTCATATGTTGTCTCAGTTTTAAAAAGTGACATTGACTCTTTATTGACATGCTTTTGACAGTATGTTTCTACTGCTTTTTTATCATCTAAAAGATATTGAAATTTAATGCTCGTTTTATAATATGACAAATGAGTAACTGATTCTGATAATCAGTGTAATGTTTGATTTATATTAAACAATATATCTCTGGGAAAAAATGTATATAGTGATTTTTTCAAAATATAACTCACTTTAATGTGCGATAAAATTTGCAAAGCAATTATTTATTCAAAAAAATTAAAAATAATGGTAGATATTTAGCGAATTTTAAAATGATCAGTTAGCTCAGAGTATTTTTATTTGACATTCAAAGAAATTTAGGTATAATAAATTAGTGGAAAATAACAAATAATATAGATTTATAATGCAATTAATGATGGAATATTCTGTTTTGTTTAAAACTATATAGGCTTTTATATTTCCTTTTCAATTATGCCTTTATTAATTTCATATATGTCCTAAATTTTTCATTAGTTTAATAAAAAATATACAAATGTCATTGCAGTTTGAATTTTGAAAATAATGTTATTGTAAGACAATAATTAATTTAACATTTCATCTTTGTTTCAAAGCATAATGTTGCATTGTATTTATAAAGTATATTTCTAAATCGTTCTTCGAATTTTGAATAATTTATAAAAGGCTGCATAGAGTTATTGATTCCGAGATATACTGAAATCTGTTCATTTCGTTTTAATGTGTAAAGTCATTTTACAAGAGCCTTTACAGGAATTTCAGTTGTAAATATATACTTTCAGTTTATGAGAAATTTATTTCTGAAAATAAATTGCCTGGTATTTAATTTCAAATATCACAAATGAGAACCTTTTTTTTAGATTTATAAGTAATCTATACTTGTTGATAAATATTTTAAATGTCTTGATTTATTGTTCAAGTACGCATCCAATAGTCCTAGCCGCTTCAATATTAAATAATTTAGTCTCTGAGTTAAAAAAAATAATAAATCATGGATTCACATATTTTCAATTTGGAAAGCTATATAATGTATTTGATAATGGTTTCTAATTCTTAATTCAGATTAGCGTATGTCTGCTACATTAGAACTCCACTAATGGGAGCCATCAGATTATGTAATGGATTGAAGATCATACTTCTATTCAATGCTGCGATTCTAACGAATAATGATATATATGAATTAAAAACTTCTCAAATAGTTCATATCAAAATTGCATAACATTTAATGACAAAAGGTTTTTACATTTTACTAATTTTACAAATTATTTGATATAGTATTTCGATATAATGCATTTGGTATAACGATATATAATTTAAACGAGCATAAAAACCTATTATTGTGCCCTAAATTTTTCTGATTCTACGACAGAATATGCATCCCTCTGAACTTGCTTGATTATTCAACACCACCTTCTTTCCTTCAAAATAGTGTTTCTTACATTTTTTCAGCTTACATAGTTTGCATTGAAGATGACATGCACAAGATGTCCTTTAATTAAACTCAGCATAGCACGATTCCTCACTCCCCTATGATGGAAAAAAAATCCAATGATCTCAGATGTTTATGGGTGTTTCCATTATTTTATTCCCTTACTCTTAGTATGAGTTAAATTATTTAAATGACACTAATATAATTGAAATGTGTGTCTGAGCTTTGAATATCACCTAACAATCTGCAGAAGGAGTTTTGATTCCCTCAATTTAAAACTTATTGTGTGACATTTAAATTAATTTTGTTATTAATATAAATTTTTGGTAATTTCTAATATTTGCTTCCTTTTTTTACATGAAATCGAGTTTTCATGGAAAACAAAGAGCATAAGAAATGTCAATGTTTATATAAACATTTTAAATGTTTGGTTTAAAAATTCATGCTTTCCCTAAATGTTTAAGAAATAAATTTTCTATATGTATAACAAAAATGTATAACGCACTCATATATGTTATATATAGGGCAGAAACAAACTAGTATATAATATCATTCAGAAGTGGTTTATAAAATGAGATAAAAACTAACAAAAAAAAAATTCGATTTATAATTGTCTAACATAATATGTTGCACTAAATGAGCAGACAAATTTTATTACTTGAAGATAAAGGTAAATTATCTAAGCTAATTAATTCCAATCTCCATTATTGAAGTCAATCGGTTATTAAATACAGAATTCATCAATTTTGCAGAAGAGAGAATTTTCGATTTAAGGATTTAAATGCGTTTAAAACCATTAAGATCCTTTATAAATGTGCAATTTATCATTGTCATTATATTTACTTTGTGATAAGAATAATAAAATATTTTATTAACCACTCCTAATAGATTTTATTAGCAACATGATGTTTGTGTTTTCATTTTCTAATATTAAAAAAATTGTCTTTTACAGCCTTATTCAACTTAAAATGAATGCGTGATTTTATTTTTCATTTTTGTGTCTAATCAAATTAAATTAAAATGTACATTTTAAAGCAATGGTTTTTTTAATAAAGAAGTTAAACGCAGTTAATTAATTTCTTTCTGGAGATGGAAAATTAAATATTTAAGACGCCTTTCAAAATGATTTGGAGCAAAAGAAAGGTCTGATAACTAGATAAGAGTTGAATGGTTTTAAATTACATCTTAAATTTAATTTCGTACCACATGTCTGGCATTTCCTTTATTAAGAAAAAGAAGTATCATTTCTTAAATTAAGCATCATATTAAAATCTGTCTTATAAGTAAATCTCTACTTACTTTCATTTCCTTTTTTTTAATTTTTTAATTTTTTCGTCTGGTCTTATAGTTTTTTTCTTTAAATGCAGTTCATTTTTTTTTCGTATTATAAAAAAAGTCACTTATTTCATTATGATGCAAAATGTATCAAGTGACTTATCTTAACGATTTTTTAAAGACTTAATGGCCTTCAAATTATCTCATAAATAGATAACATTAATAGAAAACTGTTATTTAATTAAAATTCCAAAACACAATCTTTATCCCTAATTATTTATCAAAATGAGTTTTTTTCTATTCAATATTATTTTTTTATAATGAATAATAAATTTTAGAATATTTCCTTAAATGCTAACAATTAACTACAGTGAGAAAGAGTGGAAGATGTCTGAGCTATAGACTTGCTCTCAATACAAAATTTGTCGAAGATAAAAATTATTTTGATATTTTAATAAGTTTAAGAACAACAACGTATCAGTTACAGTAAAATTCGATATTTGAATTAACAACTGTGTTCCAAGTTGTGGTGGAATTATTTATAAAATGTTAATCATTGCATAAAAGTTTCTCGTGCCGAATCTTCCTCCAAATTTAACCGTATTTATAAAAAAAAATGTGGGGGAATAGTTTATTTGTTCTATATTTCCTTTATTTTTACTCCACATTCATGAGATCAAGCACAGAATCTGCAATCTTTTTCTAACAATTTCTTGTTAAATGTTAGTTTGAACCTAAAAAATCTAAATTTCTAATTCACCATAACTTCAGCTACACGTCTTTCCAAACTTCAAACGGCATTTTCATATTAACATTATTTACCTGATTCCTCTAAAATATGCTTTCCTTTTCTTAATGAAAGAAGTTTCTCACTTGTTCTGCACTTGCCACTTCTATATTGATAAATTAGTCACGGCTTATTTTTAATTTCAAAGTCTAATCTTACATGAAAAAAACTCGCACTATTTTCTAACATGAAAAAGGTGGAGATTTTATAACATAATGAGCGAAACGGAGTGTACATTTCGAGAAGATCAAATCAATTTCGTTTTCAATCATTCACATGACATTTTTATGATGATAAATTAAAAAAGTAATATAAACTAACAACGAAATACGGATTTTGATTTTTTTAAAATGAACTTAATCATTTAAAGATATTAATAATACATTTTCAATCATTTCTAATTTGACTTGAAGTTATCATGAGTAACTAAAAATATTCAATATATGTTTTAAACTTCCTTATTTCTAAAAATTAAAAAAAATTCAATAATTAAAATTGATAAAAAGATAGAGTAATAGAAACATTCTTAAAATACGAGATGTCTTAATGCAGCTTTAATTAAGTTTTGAATGAATACTCTAGTAATAATTGTGACAGGTTAACTATGATTGTCTCAGATTTTAAAAGAATTTTGTTGAAGATCGACTAATATAACGAGAATATTTTTTTAAAATATAATCATAAGTGTAAATAACATACAAAGAAAGAAGCATGACCGAAGAAAGATGTCGAAAGAAATTTGATTTTTGTAAGTAATTTTATTAAATTTTCTTATGTACCGATTCGAGACAATGCATATCATATCCATTTATATTTTTCTCCTTCTTGTGTCAGTTATCGAACAATATAGATGACATAACTTCCAGGTAATGAGTGCTTCAGGGGAAGGAGGAATATAATTGATTCATTTATAAGCATTTCATTTGCATGTCGTGGTTTGAAATAATGCGTGGATTATATTAAACAGAGAATTCTAGCTCTTTCTGTTTCCATTGATTAGTTTAACTTTGAGAAGTACCCATTAGTGAAGCTGCATCCCTTAAAAACTGGCTGGACAGACAGCTTCAGATAATAATACAGGTGCTGAGAATCAAAATAGACCCAATTATGATGCTTGAAATCCTCACAATTTGCTGTATATCACCATTGGTGGCAAGGGCGTTAATCAACCACAAAACCATTATTCTACCGCAAAGGGGACCGATAATCTGCATAAGGCATTTTCTTATACTTCTATCCTCTCTATCCTGACGGAATTATAACTTTAGTAAAATTAGTGTCCAGTTTTAAAACTTCAAGGAAAGTATTTGGGAATAAACATCGTAAGTTTGAATATATTAAACACTTCCTGCTTTCGTACAACTGTCTATTTGACAACAGCAGAAGGACGTACGACCCCGAAGAGTGAAATAGACATCAAAACCACCCGCGTTTTTAGCGGGAACTTTTCCAATTTCGTAGTCAAGAATCTGCTTCAAGGTCATCTAGAATGCAGTTCGCTGAGCAAAAATCTGTTAAATTTATCAAATGTGAAAAGCTATGGGTAGTTTGATTTTCTAAGAAAGATTTAGAGAGAAGGAACATACCATCGTGCACATATAGTAAAATTGATTATTAGGCTTAAATTTTCCGTGCATGCACTCATTTTTGACATATTAGAATATTGCAATTGAACTGAAGAACTGCTACGAAACAAAAGTACATAGCAGAAAAAGAATATTTTCTTCTAAAATTGATGGTTAGATACATTAAATGCCGGGTTACATTTTACTTTTTTACAAATAGTCTTCAGAAAAACTGTCCATAAACAAGATGATATATAATTAAAATATTTTTTTGGAATATACTTCTCATTATTATTTTCTCTATTGTGAAATCTTCAATGGGATTTACTGTACATATGACACTACTGTCACTTGAAGGTCATTATCGATGTAGCTCAGCTGTATTTTTCTCTAAATATATTTCAATACTCAAGAAATATCTCAGTGAAATATTTTTCTTCTCTATTTGTAAACTATGTAGATTTTTTAAGAGTAAAATGTTAAAATTAAATTGAGGCAGTTTTCACACTTTCGAAGCGTTCATATTTGCAGATGACGGCTTATTTGATATATTTCCGTTTTAGTCTGCAGATAAACTTGTATCTTAAAACATGCTAATGCACCTTGAAAAAAGTAGAAGACATCCGAAAAAGGCTCCAAATATGGATGTTCTCCTTTACTGGAATAGTTTATGCAAATTATAAAGTGCCTGCTCGTGCAAAGGAAGACGCAGAATATTGAATTTCGTGCAAACAACTGAGTATGTAGTAGGGAATTTTTTTTGATAATCTAAAAATAAAACATAAAATCAATTTAAGGAATTTTTTCATATAAAACAAGTACTCTGTGTTATGATGTATTATTTTAAAGCAAACCAAATCAAGACTTTTGCAACATGTTTCAAAAAAGAAACTTGTTTTGTATACCATTGTTTCAAAACAAACAAATATGCAGAAGCTCTTACAAACAGTAATTTTTTGAGAATCCACAATGAATTTGAAAATATAAAGACAATGTATTCATATATCTAAAATTGTTTACAGAAAACAGGCCCTGCGGATAGATTTTTGCCCTATAGGAAACCATCATATATTTTATAGCATTATCTCGAAACGAATTCAAAAGAAAAGAATTAATGATTTAGTCATATATTTCACTATAATTATTCAATAATTAGTAACACAGTTTTTAATTTGGTTGTTTCAGTCATATCAACACACTGAAAAGGACTTGCTTCAAAAATGTATAGCAATTTTATTTTGATGAGAAATTGTTTCATGCATATTTTGCAATGTTTTATGCATTTTATGCAATTTCTGTCCGAAGTTAATTTTCAAAAATAATTATACAAGATAGATACTCGTCAATCAATCTTTTGAATAAATATGAATATAACTAAATTTTAAATAACTTTAGATAATTGATTACAATAATATTTTGAAGAGATTTATTTTAAAAAAATGGTTAATTTTATTACAGTATTTTGGTATTTTGAACCTGAATCAATATGTTATGATGCTTTACATTCTATATTGTCCAAAGTTAATTTTCAAGAATAATTTTCTTTCATAAAAAATTGTAGAATTCTTTAAGTTGACGTTTTTTCTGAATTTTAAAATAATTTGTTAGAGTTTCTTTATTTCTTGACCAAATTTTAGACATTTCGGCTTGGTCTCATTTGAGAGATACAGGTTTTGGTATTTTTGAATAGATGTTACATTTCTTTTCCAATCAACAACTTCTGACTGTGAAATGATCTCGAAAAAAAATAATTGATAAAGTAAGCAAGACACTAACACTTCAGTTTCAAAGATTCTTACAAACCTGTTTTTTCAAATATGGTTAGTAAAATCTATTCAGATCATGGTCTGTTTATTAATAAATATATGGATATTTCAAATGCATTTTTCATCTTTTATTATAAAACATTAGACACTTCAATATCATCTCAAAAGCTGATTCCGTACGATCGTCTATTTATTCATTGAGCAACTGGTTCAGAATCCAACCAATAAACATTTTCTTAAATGAAAACTTTGCCACAAATACAAATAACTACATCTTCATTTGATGTGAAATACTACAGCATTGTTTTAGATGTGTTTCTTTCAATTCATTTACTTTCATTATTTTATTCTAGTTGTTATCAGAAGTAGTGAATTACCTGAAAAATTCTTCTTGGATTCGCCTTCCAAATATCGGTCCGAATGAACATTCACTTTCAGCAACCTTGCTATAATATCGTATAAGATATGACGACATCACTGGTTTACTACAACATTATTCATTCACTTTCAGCAACCTTGCTATAATATCGTATAAGATATGACGACACCACTGGTTTACTACAACATTATTACAATAAACATATACACAACTGTAATAACTGAAAACTTGAAGTTTTTATAAGTGCCTTAGTAAAAATATATTTGCAATAAAAATTGTTATTATTAAAGTTGAATATATTCTTCTGATGAATTAGGAATATTATCTTAAATTTATATGCGGTTATTAATAAAAAAACCCATAAATTATTCAAATAACATGGTCTGACACAAAAATCAACAATTTAATCAAAACCATAAAATTGCTGGCAAAAGAATATATAACAATTAGTAGCATGGAATAATTCAAAAACTGTGTTTCCATTATATTAAATGAGCATTCAAACATTCAATAATGCATTTTTTCCTGATATCTAATATAACAAATTCTCACTAGAAAATTATTTAAAAATACCCATTATAAGATAGTGTAAAGCTGATAAAACGTTTTGTGACACAGTTAAGAAAATGAACTCATGATATGAGCGTTTAAGGAATTATAATGAATATACTGATTTATGTGATGACTGACTTTGTATTTATTTGGGAATTTTTAGCACATCAGCAATTGTTTCCTTTTGTTAAATGTTTTAGTTTCTGAGTCGTTTTGATGTTTATAGGTATATCGATACTTTCGGTATGTTTTATACAACCACTTACCTGTGAATCTGATTGGAGTTATAAATTCATATTATTATTTATTCATGATTTTAAGGCTTTTTAAATAATATATAAACATTCGTGTAGTTTTAAATTATTTCGATAATCGATTGAAATAATAAATAAATTCAAAATATGAATAAAAGTTTGCTTTTAAAACGATAAATAACTTATCTGATAAGAAACTTATATGATCTTTGAAGAAAAATTTAAAGACAAGAAAAATTCTCTAAAGAAATTGTGTTTTCTGCTTATCATTTATTTCCCCCAATCCGTTTTTATCTTTGGCCAGTGCAAGAAAAAGAATAGTTTTTTATTGCTACTTTAGTGAATTGCAGAATCTGTTTTAGTTCAGCAATTCAGCAGAATCTGTATTAGTTCAGTTATCATAAAGATATCTAAAGAATATAAAATTCACTGCTTAAGTATTGAATTATTGTTAATGTTAGAAATGTTCACACTTTTTACAAGAAGCTTGTTATGTATTATTATAAAAATAATTGAGGATTTACGATAATGGTTTTCTTTTTGTGAAACTTATACCTGGAGAAAAGTTGAAATACTTTCTAAACGATTTATATTAATATTATACAATGAAGTTGGCAAAAATTCTCAACTTTAGCTCCGTAATAGCACTTTAGCAGATTATTTCGATTTCCGAAAACTATTATTCTTTATTGTCTATATATCTGGAAAGTATTGTATTATCTTTAAAACGATACTATTTTACACATTTAAAATTCCTCCTTAATGTTTTTCGTACATTATTAAATATAGTATAATATCAAGAATGTAATGCTGCATATGTTACTAATATCAATGCAATTGATCGCATTATTAAACAAAACGAAATCCTTTACAATATACTCTGACATTTCTCAAAAGCAAATAATTAAAAAAAATCATATTTTAAAATGAGAATTTTTTATTTTAATAAGGCATTTTAAACTTTATATTTTGTATTATTAACTATAAATTGAAGAAAATAATTCAGAATTTAATTTTTGAATAATTAAATATGAGAAAGCCTGATAACACCAATATTATTTATAACGCTATTTAAATACAGTTTTACATAAAAGTAATATGCTCATCTGATTACTCTTTGCACAAAAAAGTACTACATGTGCTATCCGTTCTTCATTAAAAATTATTTATAAAACTATTTGATATATCTCTTGTTTGATTGCATCATATATATTGTCAATTCATAATTATATCTCATGAAGATAGTAGTCCTTCAAACAAACTATAAACCCCATTTTAGTTATTATTTTCTTTATTTCCTGCAGGCATCTTCTTTCTTCACACTTTTTTTTATTTCCAAGGCAATCAATGGTCATTTCATTATCATTTTATTAATATTAAGAGAAAATGTTAATGAGATTAATTAATATATCAAGTCAAAATTTCTCAGAAAAGTCCAAATCTTGCGATACGACTTCATTATGCCGTTGAGAGACAACAATAGGACTGTTCAAACACACGATACAGCAGAGCCTGATCTCTCCGAAAAGTAAAAGGTGTCGATTAGTGAAGCGCCTGTCGATTGTTCAGGAGAAAAGCAGTTACGGTCGCTTTGTGTGAGGGAAAATTCCTATCGAGAAAACAGACAGAAGAATATTGGAAGTTTAATTAAAAATTTTCCATCTTTTCATACTTCTCTATTCTTAATAATGCTACAACCAGCTTTCTTTCTCTTGATTGTGGAGCCAGTTAATATCAACTTACGTCCTTTCTCCTATTATTTTGTGCCTCGAGATTTTCTGGGCCTCCTTTCAAAATGCAGAAGAAAAACTACCTCCCTTTGTGCATTTCTGTTTTAAGATTTCACGTCTTTTTTTGTTGACCGATGAGCTGACAGACGCACCCGATAATAGCTATTCTGTTTTGTTAGCTTGGAATCTGAAGCGATGTTTGTATTAACCACAGAAAATGCGGACTTCAAAGGGGTGGGTAGCACATTTGAGGAATGTTAACGTTCCTTATATGTCGTTTCTACATCCTTTCTTTCTTTTATTGAGTTGTAATATTCCAATGAAGATGTTGGGGGAGATTGATGTTACACTGCAAAAGAAAGGGAAATAGTTCTTTATCCATTTTTCGGACAGTTTTAGCAATTCTTCCAGTTCGGCATTTACATTTCTTTTTTCCTTTAAACTTTTGCCTTTCAATTCACGCTGTTCGTTTTTAAAATAGTTAAAAATCTCTTTTCAATTAATAAAACCATTCTGATAAATTTACTTGTAATGGAAACTGACTTTTTTTCTGTTTATGTGAATATCTATCATTTACCTCTTTGAAAAATAAAGTAACATATCTTGAAAAATAAGTAGTAATGATAATTTAAGCTTTAGGTAATAATAGTAATTTTATCTATAATTTTCCAATAGAGTTCCTATAGTTTTAAAATAGAGAAAGACTGTATATTTCTCCATCTAGTAAAGACTATAGTTTTTTATGAACCAATTCAGACTGACAGCTTTCCAAAATAATCAAATTCAACATTTTGTAATGGCGTTTTGATGAAATCTTGAAAACACCTTTGGAAAAAAAAATTGTTACGGAGATTTACATTAAAACCCGAAGTCATGGATAAATTTTCGAAGAATGTACATTGTCGGATGTTTGAAATTTATGAAGAATTTAATAAAAAGTTCGATATCTCATATACGCTAGTAAATTAATACCTGAGAAAAATTCTTAATAACAATCTGACCATTCCTGTATTTTTCAGAGGCAAATTAAGGAGAGCTTAGTACTCGGAGCATCTGTAAAATGTGATCTTTTTTATACAGAAACTGTAATTTTTTTCCACTCAAGAATCTATGGTTCCAACATGAAAATGTCCATTCCAGTAGGTCATCAAATATAAAGCTGAAACTAATTATGGCATTCCGGCAACAATAACTTATTATGGGACTAGCTTAATTTGTCTCAAACTTTTTCTCCATTGGACTTTTTCCTTTGGAGATATACGATACAGCTGGTGAATACATCTCTTCTAACAGATGGCATGCTATTCAATTCGTGTTATTAGGATTATGCGAGTATTTCACTTGCCATGTTGTATAATATGCGAAGGGAATTGTAGTCCATATCCCAAATATACATTACAGATGGCGGAAAGCTCTTATTCAAGAAGGTAAACGAATCAAAAGATAGAGTTCTTTTTTTCTACATTTTGTGTCTTCATATTTCTGGAAATCAAGGTCAATCGAAACCAAATTGTGTTCTTGGAACTAGGTATGCAAAATGTCTACAACTAAATGTCTGTGATACTCTGCAACTAATCCATGATGCTCTACAACTTCATATACGGCTTTTTCTGTAACGGGTATCGCTTTTAATATAAATATTACTAATTTTCTCATGAATTAACATTATAAATAGTATGATGCTGCCACTCAAAGGATTTTTGTAATTTCTGAATTCCGCTTTTCTGACATTAGTTGCTGCCGTTTTTATGTTTATGTGAGAGACAGGTTATTAAAAAACCTCATGCATATGTTTCATAATTTAAATGTTAAGGCATATTGTTTCTCTAGATATTACGATTTATCCTTAAATCCTGTCTAAATTTTATTATTTATATGGTATTTATATGGTATTATTTTAATGTGATGTTACAAATTTCTCATTTTTAAACATTATAAACTATTTAATTGTATTCGATTATTGCCTTACGTGTTCCTATCTCATTATATATTTAAAATTTTAAATTAAGTATTCCTGTAAAATAAACGTTTTTATAAATGCGCATGTTAAATAAATTACCGAAGCGGAACTTGCTAGAAAGCGTTTTGAAAACATCTTCTAAGATGAGTTTTTATTAGATATTCCTCCAGTTTAATTGAAAGCCCACATGAAGCATATGATCTGATAGCTATTAATATACAATTAATAAAATTTGATCATATCATTTTTTTTATTCTTATTATTTGTGAAAGAATGCCTAATATTCGATTTTACGAAGTTAGATGGTGAAAAGAACAATGTGACAAGTTATCACCTTTGCCTTTGATAGTATTTCTTAGTTATTTTTGGAATTCAAGAACTTCCTTCTTCGATCTGAAGAACCAGAGACGCATTTCAATGGCTCTTTGTGTATCATTTCCCAGAGGGGACACTTCTTTGTCTCCACTGAATCGCCGTATCTAGAAATCTCATTGATATGTGTGGCGTGTTCGGTTACCTGGCCTGCCTTTTAAAATGCCATCATTGAAGTGTTGGGAAGATAACTTGTAAAGTAAAGAATCAAAATAAAGTCTATAAACATTCTTTTAAATTAAAATAGCATCAGATTATTCTTGGCCAAGCAATTTTTGTGCTCATGAGTAATTTTGATATTTAGCCTTAACATTTAAAGTGATTCCAAATTAAAGGTTTTCCTTTGTAAGAGGCAACATAATTAAGGTATTCCATATACATCTTTTACGCTTTGAATCTACCACAGATAAAATTCTTATTTTAATAAGTAGCAATAAATTCACATCAAGCATCAATATTCTGATTCAATAATTGTTTCTTTTTCTTCTAAATAGCTATAATTGTTTACTTTTCATGCATTTAAACAAAATGCATTTAAAATTTTCCACGAAGTTCTCTCTTTCTCTCTCTCTCTCTCTCTCTCTCTCTCTCTATATATATATATATATATATATATATAAATTCTTTTGAAGTTGAGATATAAAGCAGTTGCAGAAATCGATATTCGAAAAAATAGAGAAACAAAGAATTCAGTTTCTGATGCGGTCAGACACAAAAACTCAAGGTAATCACTCGTAATAAAACTTTACCTGTGTGACTAGAGGGACACGAAAGCCGGAAATGAATGTCGTCTACAGTTCTTTAAGGGAATCGCAATTTGAAGATTTCGTTGGTTTAGGGAAGAAGGTGTTAGGGGAGTTCTTTCAAGATTCAAGATGATA
Organism: Argiope aurantia; assembly: GCA_026543865.1. NCBI lineage: Eukaryota > Metazoa > Arthropoda > Arachnida > Araneae > Araneidae > Argiope > Argiope aurantia. Next base: position 121,412 of record JAPMOR010110118.1, read on the forward strand.
AAAATCTTTTCTTTTCAATCTACAGTCTTTTAAAGGAAAAATTATGCGACTTCTTCAAACTCTTGACAAAAATATGAATTGCAAATTTTAAAAAATATATATTTATATATACTCAAACCATTCTTACAACTATAAACAAAGCTGTGTACTGATAATGATTCATCAGTCGAGTAGTTATGCAATACTGACTGAGGCATAAATTAGTAATTTGATATATTTTTGCTTCTGTAAAGAAGCGAAGGAAAATAATTCTCTAAATTAACGTTTGCTTTGTAATTGTTACAGTTGGTTCAGCCGAGGATCCTAAATTAAGCAGATCCAGATAAAAATTTGATTCCAATACTTAGAATAGTATTTGGTTCCTAATTGTTCATGAATGCATAATTTTAAAATTTCGTGAATATAAACTTCTTTATATTGTCGATTAGATATATCTAAAAAAATGTGGGTTTCAAAAATAAAGTTTAATGATTTTCCATTTCCTCATGAAAACGAGAATAAAATTGGAGACAATACAATGATGATACAAGAAAAAAAAATGTAGAATATGTGAATTCCGGTTCATGTTGTGATTTTAAAGTATAATCCAATAAAGTAATGCTTTTTAAAAAGTGAAATTCTTTCTAGGTGCGTTTTTTTTCTTTTAATTTTAAATTTACCTCGCCTAAGAAAATTGCAAACGTAAACTTGAATAAACTGCAGACCATCGATGCTTCAATGAATAAGACCGAAAGGCTCGAAAAGAAATAACAGATTGCTTAAAATGCAAGGCAGAAATTCAGGACTAATACAAAAGAAAAGAAAAGAAAAAAATATTGCCTTCATAGCTAGGATGTTATTTTTACGTCCATCATTAGATAAGGCAAATAGCATTTGAAGCATGGCCTTCGAAAGAGAAGTAATGATTTGAGAAGCTATAGACTGAAGAACAAATAGCTGACAAAGTCATCAAAGAAAAAATAAATAGGATGTTTTACATAAATATGTGCCCTATGGCAGTTTCCCATTCTTTGGTCCAATAATAGCCTCCTAGGAATGGAATTTTCTACAAAATTACTTAGCAACACATTCTGTAGGAATTATAAGGAACATGTTTCTTGATAAAAACATCAACGTAATGTGAACGTCGACAAAATTACAGGGTTTACACCAATCTAAAATGTCTGGGACTTATTGGCACGACAATTTTATGCAAATATGAAGCAGTGCAGCGAAAGAAAAATTTGAATCTTCTGCCATTGAATCGAGCAAACGTATCCCCCATTGAGTAAAAATTTTACGTAATATATTTGATACAAAGTGTAACGTTTAAGCAAGAACAGAAAATATAGTTTATTTTTTCAATAAAATTATTTCCGTGTGATTCTACGAATCGTATATTTGTGTTATCGATTCTTTTACCATATGTTTTTCTGGAAAATAGGTTTAAAATATTTACTTCTTTTCGATTGCTGAATTTTCATTTTTTTGCATAATTTGATTTAAACTGTCAGTAATTTGTGCATTTTTAATATTTCATTCCTAGGAATAAAAATGTATTCTCCTTATGATGGCTGAATTCTTTTAGCAACATACAGAGTTTTTATCGTAGAAACCAAACCTGGAAATTTTTATGCTTGACAACGCAAATGTTCCTTTTGCAATTTACTTAGAAATTGTCTTTTCAAAAAGTAGTAGATTTTTCAGGGTTCAGATGCACAATTTTATAAAAAGGCATAAATGGCGTGTAGTTTATTAGATACAAAATAAAATTGACTGCATTTTTTTGTTGCAAGCCATGTTGTTTGTTATTGATTAGGAAAATAATATAAGGATTGAATTGTGTTCATTTATGTAAAAAAAACGAAAGCTTGTATGTCATTAAAAATCCATGTTGATTTCGTTTCCATATAACTGAATTTTCAAATGAAATTCAACCGTTTCCTCCAAATCATGCTTCTAAGCCCGAATCATAAACTATAACTGTGCTATGAAACATTAATTTTACTTATTTATAGTAGCATAATGTGAAGACGCTATCATTTAATATCGAGTTAACAATTGTTCACAAATATAATTACGTTAAAGTGAATTCGAAATACCTCGCTAATTTGAAAATTATAACAAATGTTGCATTCACACTTTAGTAATGTTACTTTTCTAGATATCTAAATTTATTAAAAAAATATTGTAATTTACATTTTTATTTTCAAAATTTTTTAGCAATAAAAAATATATTTCATTGCACAACATTAAATAGAAAATTACATATATTTCATAGATATGATTTCAAAGATAAATAAAAAAATCTCGCACCTTGTAAAAATAAATAAAATAAAGAAAATGTTCAATCTGAGTCTCTAAAATATTATCTTTTGAAAATATGATAGAAAATGACAATCAATATATAAATAGTTTTTAATATGTATAATGCATTTTTTAACAATAATATTCAATAAAAGATTTAAATTGTTGCCTCTACCTTTGTTTTTATTAACCAGTGTTTAATTAAAACCGTTTAAGTTTCTTAAAAATTTCACCTGATCACTTTTTGTATTATTTTGTAATTTAATTATCATTAAAAGAATAATGTATGAAGATACTCATAAGTAGATTGAATTTAATAACCTTATTTAAATCGCAATCTTATCCTATATAAAAGACAGGCCGTTAATTTGTATGCCTCTTTTAAAATTACTCTTCTTTTTAAGAGGTTGTACTTTTTTCATATTCATCAAATCAAGCAATTTCTTATAGTATTTTTAAATAAAATTTAAAAAGCAATAATAAATTTAAATGCGGTTCTTGGTATCAAAGCTATTTCTTGTATGAAACCTATTTCATTACCCTGTTCTCCTCTATTGTAATATTCATTTATGTATTTGACGATCAATTCAAGCTCTTGACTATAACTTCCATATTGTTTTATTTTAAGTAACTATTAGATTTGAAAAGACAGTACAAAGTAAAAGTATTTTTACGACTTCTTTAACTATTATTCCAATTTCCACTTTAATTACACCCAGAGAAAATTGCCTATTATGAATTACCATCGCCAGATGTCTTAGAAAGTATTAAATCGATTTCTGAGATTTCACTCATCATTACTTCTTGATATCCGATTACTTGATAATGACATTAAAAGTAGAGACAAAGAAAGTAAATTTGGTTCAATATCCCCGAAGTTGCCCTTCTACTCTCAATTGCTGAATTGAGTAGTCTTCAAATGAAAAGGAAATTGAACACTTGTAACTATAATCATTTACATTAAACTATTATCATTTGATTAATTTCAAACCTTTATCTAGCTCATTTTCATTCTAGTATATCTGTATATTATGTACCAATCTTCTAGCGTCTTTGTGCACAATGAAATATTGTTTATTAAAGAGTTTATCGTATCATCTATCTGAACAGAGAATGATTTTTAAATGCAGTTAATTTCTATTCCGATTTCAGTAGACACCTTTGAAAGTTATTAATCAAATATTTTCCAACAATTTTGAAAAAATTAACTACATAACTAAAATGCGCATAAATTCAAAATATATAATCATTCCTCTTTCTCGGTAATGAAATTACTCAAGAGAAAATATTAGAATCATCAATATAATGTTTGACTTCAAAAGACTTTAATTCAAGATTCGACTTCAATATTTTACTTTACATAGCTTTAGAACCAACCTCAATACGATAAACATATATTTGAAATTATGTTTGTAGTTATAGAAAGATTGAATTCGGTGTGCAGTCTATATACATTTGTTTTTAAATTTAATTTAATATAATATTAAAAATTAAAATATTAATTTAATTTATATATTAATGTTTATATTTTAATTATTTAAAAGTGATTACGCATGACCCGCCTAGCTTATCTTTTCTCCATGATATTGGTTGGTCTATTTTTAATAAAGAACTGGCAGCCTCCTCCATTTGGCATAACATCATAAGCGCTTCTCTACTAAGTCTATTGTCTGACTGACTGTCCGAATATAACCTAACACGATGACAACAAAACGATTGAGAATTAGATGAATAAAATTTGGTATATCGTTTGTCTGTCTGTCCTATCACAATTGTGATAGGACAGACTTACTATAGACCACACACCACACACACACACACATATTATATATATATATATATATATATATATATATAATTATTTGAACCATTAACATTATATTTAATCAGATATTCTCAAACTCTGCAATAATATGATATAATTTTTGGAGACAAATTTCAAATTATTTTCTTGTCTTATTTCATAAATTTTATTTTAGAAGTCATAGTTTTTAGTTTCAAAGAAAAAAATATACCCGTATCTGTCGTTTATTTGAAATAATTGAATAATTTTGTCTTTCATTGAATAACGTTTTGTCAGTTAAGAGGTACAGAAAATGCTGACATAAATTTAGAATGTTAATTTATTTCTGATTGAAAATCTGAAGTCAAACTGACTATCTTATATTCAGAATTCATTTTTTATAAGAAAAGTCTCGCTATTTTCAGCAATCTTTGCTTTTGAAACTAGTGCCATTCAGATCTTTAGAATTTTCTGTAAGTGAATTCGAAGATTTCTGAGCGATTTATCGAACTTCCATGCATATCTCGTTCCCCTTTCACAAGACATCATTTGAATGCTCTTTGGTAGAAAACAGTAAGGCTATTTTCAATAGAAATTGAACTTATTTGCATGATTACTATTAGCAATTGTATTTGAAAGTAATATACTATCACAAATCGGTTCGATTTGTCTGCGGCATCGAAAGTATTCCGGAAATAAAAATCTCGAGTTACTATCACCCAAGATTCTTTCTTTTTCAATAGGGATTTCAAGAAATACAATTTCCTATGAAGATTTAGAGTTCTATAGAGATCCATTCTACAATATTTGGGTTCTGCTGCATTTCCGCAGAAATACCTTTTCTTCGACTTTGTCATCGAACCGATTATATCTCTTACGGACTTGTGACATGAAATATTTCTTGCCTAGAACTTAAAAATAGAACATATATTGCTTTTTCCAGTTAAATTACTGGATCGGAAATTGAGTTCTCAGAATAACATCGAAAAGATTCTTGCTTGAGTTTTTTTAGATGAAAAATGATTCAAGAAACAAACCATTGCTGTTAACATATAAAGTCTTATATTTCATGTGAATTTCTCTATTGATAAAAGAGCTTGAAACTGGACATATTTATCGATGTCTACATTTATCATTTTGAATCAAATTCGAGGTGTTTTGGTGAATGGAGGAACCCTCTTTGAAGAGTAGTTGGATTGAATTTCTCATCTAAACAATCTAGTTACGTAAATATTTTATAAAAGTATCAAATCCATGAATATATGGAATATACATTATGCCCGTTTCTTCAATTGATCGGTTTATATATTAGAAGCATAATTTGAAGTGAAAACGTATTCTTTAATATTTTTCAGTTTAATTTATATTAAAAGTTTTTTTCTCTGCAGGATTTTTTTTAACAACTTGTGATTACAAGTTAGTGTAATTCAGCTACTTCTATTTAATGGATTTGTTATGTTATTGAGAATTTTAGATATTATTTTTTTATTGAAACCTAAGTGAAAATAGATTTTGAAGCTTGCTATGTACATATACATAAACAACATTAAGCGAATAATTTCGGGGATATATTTTAGAATAATTCTAATTCATTTATTGAGTACATTGAAAAGATTATTCCCAAAATCAGTTTTATACTTTATTTTTATTTATATTATAAGTTTTATGTTTCATGGTGAAAGCTATTATATGTAATTTTAATCAATCACATCATTTGAAATTAATTAACTGATATTATCTTTAAATAAAAAATAATTAATAAAGGATAAATATTTTTAATTATCAAACAAAAATTAGTTAGCTAGACCTTTTTTTTAATATTATGCTTTGTTCTATTTTCAAAAATAATACATCAAAATAAAATATATATTTTTGCATTATTAGGTGATGTGCTTTGCATTTTAATACAAAAATGTACTCAATCATTAAATGTTTTAAGGAATATTAATAAAAAGTGCAAAAACAAGTACATTACTTACCCCAGGTATTGTTTCAATAAACAGATACAGTACAGTGATTTTCATTTCAATTGCATTTTTGCCAATCAGAATAAAGCATTGAATTGAATATTCATAGTTTATTTACCAATATTATTATTATTATTGTTATTATTATTATTTGCTTTCATGTTGCGGATTATAAAAAAATGGAAATTAAAATCTTCAGTTTTTTATTCTATAATCATGAAACAATTTTAGACAAGCAAGAACTAAGCGTAAGGATTTTGATGTTTTCATTTAAAAAATAATCAAAAATTGAATGAAAAATAACTTAATAAATTAATTTATTTTCTGATAAAATGCAACGAATGTTTTTAAACAAACAATTGGATTTTAATAGCATGATAATTTGAGAATTGATATTTTGCATCTTATTGATACAAGTTATAGTAAACATAAACGAACTAAACTAAACATATGTCGTTTATGCTTACGACTGGAAACGAACGACAGTTTGCCAGAATCTCAGAAATTCATAATAATAGCCTGAGAAATTTACTTTAATTTCTTAACTATAAAAATGAATACACCATTTCTAAATAATGGTAACTTATTTCCAGATCATAATTCCAAATTCTTAAAATTCATATCACGAATAGGCTAATATTTTCTTAAGTTATTTCCAATTAATTTCTTTGACTTTGGAACAAAAAAAATATTGACCTTTATTTTTAATATGGAAACGCATTTGTTATTGATTTCAAATTATTAGATAAATACGTTAGTGAAAAAAAAATGTGAAACAAATAAAATCCTATATATTAAGAAAAAGTAAAATTTTGAAAATGAATTTTTTTACATGTAAGAGTAATCTTCTTCCTCAAACAAATTATAAGGAATCTTTATTTCGACTAATAAATTTAATAAAATCTATAATCGAATTCTGATAAGAAACCAAACATTTATTATATTTTATCCATAACATTATATTTTTTAAGTTTTAATTCTGCTTAATAGTTCTTTTAAATATGTATCATCAAAACATTAATTCATTTGAATGTTCTTCTGTATTAAACATTATTTACTGAGAAAATATTCATATGAAGGCCCTGATGCATCCTTACGTGCATATTGTCATATTTGGCTATGTACGAAAAATGAGTATGATTTTCTCTTTTTTTCAAACTGGCAAAATAAGTTTATAGTCAGCATAATAAGGAGAAATATTGACTAGTATTCAATCTTTAAAAAAACAAAAACAAATTATCCTTTAAGCACTGGAATTATCTAAAATATACACATTTTTTTTTACTGCTATTGCTCAAATTTAAAGTTATTATAGGTTTCCCAACTAAAACTTTTTTAAAGATTCTTTCAGCCCGCTTTTTATCTAATCTGTACTAAATAAATATATAGAAGTATTAGGCTATAGATAAATTAGTTATACGAAGGGCAATTAAATCCTTTTAATTTAATGACTTGTATTCAGAGGAAAATCGTCCACTGATGCAACATTTACAGGAACCGTAAGTAAACAGTTTATCAATCGTCCATGTAAAGTACTAATACACTTGTGTCTAAATCCATTAACATTGTATAAAACAATAGATAGTCTATATAAAGATAGTAAACATGTTGCAGTGGGTTGATTGAAAGCCTAAGTGATTACTTCCAAAAGCGATAGACTGTTTGGGTTGCACAACTATCCTTAAAGTCTAATCTTTTCAATGGCCCTTGATGTTTCCTGTTTTAAAGACACCGACAAATATCCACTTAATGTATTTCTAAGTACACTTCTATATTTAAAGCCCTGAAAGGATTAATTCTAAATTAGAAATATATGGTTAGGAGCATGGTTGTGGCTATTTTACGAATGTTTATGTAGGCAAGATAGCATTATATTATTAAAAGTCAACAACTTGCAGCTCTTCGTGTGTGTCGTTTCTCAGAAGTTAATGTAATTAAAATTAAGCAAATGTGATTAAAACGAATCAGATGTTGTTGTTTAGCCAACAATTCCAGTTTTTTATTGCACTTTCCGGTTTGTAAAATCTAAAGGATTTATCTGCGATGTTGATAAATGTTCTGAACAGTGTGAAATTTGACTTATAAGCAATATAAAAAATATATCCTGAAGAATTAACTTTTCCTAAATATTGTATATAGCATAATTTCTTTCTATCGTTACACTTATAATATTTAATTTTGGTACGAATTTGGTCCGTTATATAAATCGTATAGAACAGATTTATTGTCTTAATTTTTCGGCAATTCATACATTTCAAGGAAACAGTATTTATTTTTAAACAAATATTATCTGGGTAATTTAAGAAAAAAAAACGTCATCTAAAAATGCAAAACTAAAAACTTAATCCATGAATAAATACTTAAGTTGCATTTGGTTAGAGAAAAGAATATTACAAATTGATTTAAAGGCAAAATATTTCTTGAAAGAAATTCATTATTAAAAAATTGCAGTAAATTTAACCAATCTTGATAAATCAATTAAAAAATAACTATTGGCAAATATCAATAAAAAATATATCCTTTTGCTTTATGGCAACACATTTTTCAGTATTTCTTTTCTTTTCCATTTTGCAGGGAACTACATTCTTTATCATTTAAAAAAAAGAAAATATGTTGTAGTTTTGTCCAGCATCTTTTATTAGTTCTTTAGAAATTGATGAATTCCAAAATGATGAATAAGCTGGGCTAAGATATTTTGTGCACGAGACAGCAACATATAAACTATGGGGTTTGACGGCATATCGGGTGAATAAAGACAACTTTCTTTTTCCGGATGATGAGGAGGTCCATTCAAAAATGGGAAGAACTAACGTGTAGAGTACATCCTAACTCACTTGCCTTGAACGGGAGGGGGAATCACAATTCAGCGCCTGGAATGCGCAATGTCATTCAAGTTCGCGAGTGTGACTTTCTGCTGATTAGTTTCTGTTTTGATTACTAAGGCTCAGCATTCATGAACATAATTAAGTCACAAATAATTTAGCAATGATTTTTCTAAATAATCAAGTTCATTTAATCATATAAATTGCATCATAAAAATCAGTGTATTCATATTGAGATTATCATAAGATTAGAATCTCCAATCTTTATAAAAGATTTATAAAAAATCTTTATAAAAATAAATTATAAAAAATCTTTATAAAAGATTCCTTAGGTGCTTACCGTTCTGATGTTTTTGATTATTTTTATTTTCTTATTCTAAATCTTTCTTTCTGAACAGAGAAGAACGAATTTATATTTCAAAATTGATATTCCCTATGTATATTTTCTGAAGGAACCATTTTTAAACCGCTTGCTTGAAAAAATCCGTTTGACCCTTGTTTGAAATTGAGATTTCAAGCAAAGGTCTTTGTAATTTTTCATGCTAATTATACTTAGTTAAACGTTTGAGGAATATTCTTTTACAATTAAATGTTAAATTCGTTCATGTCGATTATTTCAAAGCATTACTTAAGGTTGAATAGTTTCTGTGGAACTAGAAGCTTCAAGACATGCTTCATTTTGCAATTTTAAAATCTTATAAATATGCATACAAAATATTATAATTAATTTGACCAAAACACCAGCAATGCTTTTTAAATACAAATATCTTTCCTGCTAAGAATTAATTATTCTTGTATAATTAATTTCATTCCTTAGAAAGTTATAAGAAAAGAATAAAACATAAATTAATCGTGATATGAAACTGCATTATAAATATTTATGAACAGGAAAAAAAATTAGGAAAAATTTTAAATGTGCCTAGAATTAAAATTATCTTTCTTTTATCAAAATAATTTTCAACATATATAAAAAATATTGGTGCAAAATTGCAGAAAAAAAATCAGATTTTTTAAAAATCAAAAATATCTATTTAAGAGAAATAAAAAACTTTTGATCTCTCAGTGATGGAATCGGAAATAATAATTATTTCCTTCAAATTAAACGTTATTTGTAATCCAATTTATCTTAAAAAGATAAGTTAATTATCCGAAAGAAATTTATGTTTCAGCTCAATGAACAAATTCATTCAAATTCATTTTTTTAAAGAAATGCAATCTTTCCAAATTTGAAATATCAGCTTCATTTAAAAATTTCTTTCTTTCAGAGATAATGAAATAAAAGTCAATGTTCAATTTAATTTTCATATTCCTGTCATCTCATATTTGTTTCATTTTTTAATACACAAGAAGAAAAAATTCATCTTATTTGTGAAATTTTATATGTATCTGATAACTGTATAAATAAACCGTCTTAAAAAGAAATAACAGATTGATTCGTTGAATTACAAGCTCAATTAAAACAAATTTTGTATAATATTTTTCAATATTTTCCGATATGAAGAATATTTTACATTATTTTTAAAGTATGGAGGAAATGAATCGAATATTATTTTTGAGGGTTTGACGTGTAAACTTTTAGAGTTAGTGAGACTGCATACAAAGATTATATCCTTTTACCATCTTATCTAATAGCTTCATGTTGTTAATTGGTCTTAGTGAGATTTATTAACCATGTAGTTAGTAGTTCTTAAAGCAAAACACCACTACTTTAAATCTGTGAAAGATTTCTGAATACTAATTGTTTCCAAAGAACATGATTTTGTATTGCGTGTACTTCAGTTACATCTAACATTCTTTCTATAAAAATTCATAAGAATTTTTTAAAAATTAATTGGTTTATGAAAAAGTAATTTTTATCATCAAGATTTACATGAATATACTTTATTTTGCGATATATCACCGAAAATAAGTTCTTGTGAATGCAAATACAAAATAAAAAGAATACTTTCAGACATTGATAGGTTTGCTGATATTCAGTTGGAAATTAACTGAGCAGAGTGACTTCTGAATTTCATATCAATATCTAGAATTTCACGAAAAATGTGCTGAGAGCTTTGACATATTTTCAAATATTGAGCTTTTGAAAGTTTGAACCATTATTCAAATAACAGGATGCAAACTTCTGTAATGAGAATGCGATTAGAAGAACTTCTTATTTGAAAATGCAATTTTCAATAGCTAGTTAAAGATGTAACTTTCAATAGAAGTTTACTGGCATATCTCATTTATGCATTGGGAGTATCATATAAAATGCCTTCTGGACTCTGCAGTGTGCCTTCTTGAGATGCTTTGTTCAAGTAAAATTAAAATCGATCGCTGTCAAAAGAGAATATCTTTACATTTTCGAAAAGGCCCAATAACTACAATATTAAAAAAATATTTAAATATACTAAAGTTAATAAAAAGAAAGAAAGAATATATGTATATATAGATATTTAGTAAAAGAAAATGCATTTTACAGTTATATCAGTTTAATGGAAAGTGAAGTATGCATAAATTGATTTGTCATTTTCCCTTTAAACTTCTCTCGCCATTAAGGATTTTCATTTTCAATACCTGTTATTCTTTTCATGAATGCCCTGGGAGATACTCGACAAGAACGCATATGAGCTCATAATTATCGAAATATAAAGAATTTGTATCATTCTTTAATTTACTTAAATATCAATATTTGATGGATTTCTTATGTACGTCTCATTCATCTTTAAAATCTTATTTAAATAGACTCTGAGAATTTCTTTTTTGGACAGTTTGATGCATTTATTATTTTTCGCGTTTCCATCTTCAGATGCATAGTAAGAAATTAAAACAGAATAATAACAGTTCTAAATAAGAAACTAAAACAGAAAAATGTTTGTATTTTACTTATATTAAAGAATTTTACCTCAAATATGTCACATGTGCACAGTAGTATCGTATCTGCAACATATCTGAAAATTGTATTTTTTTTTTCTTGAATCGATGAGATGCTTTGTTTTTTTAATCTAATTTAATTTATTTATTTTTGAGTTCTTTGCCCATTTTTCAAAAAAAAAAAAAAAGCAAAATAGCGAAACAATTTCTCACTGTCGGAAGAAGTTGTTGATAAAAATAGAACAAAATGTGATGGGTCATAAAAAATGGGAAAATTACGTCAAATAGAATCAAGCAAATAATGTAATTTTGGTTTAAATTGAATGTAAGCTAATAATATACAAAAAATGTTTTCAGTAAAAGTAATGAAGATGATTACAAAACGAACTGAGGCTTAGTAATATTGATTTGTTGTCGTCTCCTTTAATTTTTGTTTCTTCTCGATACTGTTCAGACTTGTTTCTTTTATTAAAATTGCAGGCAAGTAAATATACAAAAAGGAAATGCATCTACGCCAAATGGTGTGCTATTTAAATTGCTTTATGTAACTTATTCCAAAAAATAACTCAATTTTCTTATCTTTTATACATGTTGGTGCTATTGATGCTGAAAAAAGTTATTATTACATTTATTAAGGAGTTCCAAACTGCACTAAAATGTAATTTATTCTGAAATTTCAGCCAACAATTAGCATACCGTTTAGTGATAGCGTTTTTTGAGATACCTAAATTTAATCAACATTTATTAATATGACGAAAGAAAAATAAGAAATGCCAGAAAATTTTCAAGATATTTTTTTGTTTACAGAAATTTTTGTTTTATAATCAAAATCTCTATGTATTCCGATTACGATTTTTAAGAAATTGCCAATTAACTTTAATATAATTCTTAGTTTTCAGATTTCTCTTTCGTTTTAATTTTCTGATACACATAAGCCTGTGACTAATCATGTAGAAGTTTCGTACTGTACACTTCAATTTTGTAACTTTCACAAAAGTAATCTAATCATGTCAATTCTATTTTTTTTCAGTCGATTTAATATTAACCTTCATTGCTGTATTCACACACTAAAAATATTATATGTTTTTTTTGCATTATTTATGCATTTAAAGACAATTCATGCACATATTCTAAGTTATAAAAACTTATTTCAAAAATGTTCTAATATTGCTCACTTTTGCCTTTTCTTTTTTTGTTTTCATAAATTTTGAATTATTTTTTTCACCATGTCAGTTCCGAATCTTCAATTTCAGAAAGAATGGAATTAATAACATATAGCTAAAATTCTGGCATATATTTCTTGTATAAAGCTGTAAATTATAATAAAAGAAATAGATGGTAATTTTCGTAGGATTTTAATCATGAGTATTGCCTAAAACATTTAAGGCTGGCTATATCGTTATATGAAACCTGATTATTTGTAGCTAACAAGGCAAATGTGGCTCAGTGTAGGAATGCTAGAATATCGTATTAAAGCCAAATGGAGTAAAGATTTCCGTATAGCTATTGGTGGCATTATTGCATTTGTTTTTAATAAAATTTGAATATTTATTTTGATATTACTTGATCTTCAAGCAACCCTTTAAAATACTATTCTTCCGTATTTGACCTCGAAATACATTAAATTCAATCATTTTGATGTTTACTACCACCTTTTAAAATCTCTTTCATCTCTCTTAAATGGTACGTATTTCACTGCCTGGTATTTATTTCGTATTTCACCTAATAGTAAATAAAAACATATTTAAAAATATACAGGCCTTAATTCAAACAACAGTTTTTCAACAGTGAAACATATCGCCAAGTTTCCAGGGAAAAAAAAGTTATATATTTATTTTGAAAATTAAAATATATATTTCAATATTTTAATGTTTATTCTCCATGTAAGACTATTCTTAAGTTTGTGGATATCTGCGAATTCGAGCCTCGGATTCGAATCTTACTGATTATCCACCAGTACTCCAACTGGCGTTTTCATATTCGTATATTAGCAGTAGTAGTGTATCTTAGTTGTAACTGTAATATGTATATGTACTTATATAAAAGTCAATGTTGACAATAACTTTCAGCACCCATTTCCTCTTAACGATATGGAATAAAAAACTAAGTTTTGTTTTTAAAACGGTGTTCACCTTATCCATTATCTCATCCACCATAAGTTTTATGAATCATTGGAAAATCGTTAATAATAAAACAAAGTTTGTATCAATGGCTAAATTGATGAATGATTCTACACTGGTGTGCAAAACTTAAGCAACAGGTGTGTTTTTTGCCATAACTTCACTAGAAATCATCTGAGAGACATGAAATTCAGAAATGAGATACAGCATTTTGTTCTGAAAAAACGACGAAAGCATAGTTGCGCAGAAATGAATACCATGCATACAGTATGGAATCAAACAAAAAAAGGCTTTATTGAACTCATAGTATCGTTACACATGATTGTCTGTCCAAGAGGAAGAACAGCAAGCAGATGTTCCTTAGTATGGGATATGCCCTCCCCTTTCTGCAATGGTTGCTTCGAACCGTCTCCCCATACTCAGCACCAGATTGTAAAACAGTTCTTGAGGTAAGAGTGCCCATTCCTCAATCAGTATCTGTTTAAATTGTCGGGTGTTCCCAGGAGGATGTAATCGTGCCGCAAGGCATCTCTCCAAAGCATCTCACACATGTTCTATCGGATTTAAATCAGGGGAGCACGCCGGCCAATAAATTCGAGTGATATATTCACTTTCCAGGAGCTCCTCAACAGCATGAGTCCTGTGTGGCCGTGTATTGTCATCCATAAAAACGAAGTCTGATCCAATGGCACCTCGGAACAGACGCACATGGGGAAGGATCACCTCCTGACAATAGCTATCTCCAGTTACAGAACCTCTGTCGAAAACGTGGAGCTCAGTCCGCCCGTTCATCATAATGCCTCCCCAGATGACAACTCCAGGACCACCGAAACGGTCTCTTTCCGTGATGTTACTGGGATGAAACCGTGTCCCAACCTCTCTCCAAATCAACTGGCGTTGGAAATCGTTGGTGGCACTGAAACGACTCTCATCTGTAAAGAGGACACGGCTCCATTGATGAGATGTCCAGTTTTTGTGCTCCCTGCACCACTCTAAACGGTGCCGCCGGTGGGAAACTGTCAAAGGGATGCAGCGTTCAGGACGTCGGGCGAATAGGCCACCTTTGTAAAGGCGTCTGGACACAGTAAAACGCGACACTTGTCGCCCCGTTGCTGCATACAGTTGCTGAGCAATGGCGCTTGCTGACTGGTTTCGGGTTCTTTTCGCCTGCAGGACGATATGTCGGTCATCCACTCCAGTTGTTTTCCTTGGGCGGCCACCACCAACCTTTCTCACATCTGTACCTGTGGTTTGGAAGGCTTTCCAAGCGCGCGAAACGACACTTTTGTTGATTCCGAACTCTTCAGCTACACTGGTCACACTACGCCCCTCCTCCAGCTTTCCGAACATTCTTCCAGGTGTGAAATCGTCCAGGTGATTTCTGCTAGCCATATTTCACGAATAAACTCACGTGCACTTGCAGCGAATGTCTTTAATTGCGTCTCCGTCCTTCCTTTTATTGTAGTGTTGAGCTGCGCGCGCCTTCCGCACGTGTTTTGCGTACGCTCACGTCGCCTGTGACGTTTTGTTCCTGATATTTGCATACGCATGACCTTTCTCTTGAACTACGTGTTCATTGTACTGATCACAAGAACTTCTTTGCGGCAATTCCATGGCTATCTGCTTAAAATTTGCATTGTTGCTTAAGTTTGGCAAACCAGTGTATAATAAATACCATTTATGTATTTATTGATCGATGGAAGTAATACTTTCAGCATTTTAAGTCTAAATTTGATTAAATTTTGTGTTTCCCTCATTTGTATGTTCAGAGAAGAATTTATTATGTTGCATGACTTCAAATATCGCGATAAATAAAATGTAATTTTAATGAAGGCAGGTGTTTTAGAGTTACAATGAATAGTGTGGAATCTACTAAAATTAAATTTAAAAAAAAACATTCTCAAATTATATTTTAGAGAAATCCATAATTTCTTTAGTTTTTCGTTACTAAATTTGACACTGGTTTTAATATTACTCGTCTAATGGGAGTTAAATATTTTTTTTAAATTCTTAGAGTAATAACTATTTTAAAATATTTCGGTAGAAAAATAATTATAATTCTAACAACAACTAGAAAGCTATTTTTGGGAAATTATTCCTAGTAAAACGTTTTATTTAATAAATGTAAAATTAACATATATAAAAGAAATTTTCTTGTAAAAAATTAAAATATTTATGCAATACTTTTTTAATGGTTAGAGACAATTAATACTAGTTACTTTTCTTATTTTACTGATTTCAAAGGAGAAGTGTGTTAAGATCAATTTTACCAATATATTATGCTTTTCATAAACTAAATGAAGAAAGTATGATGAACAATCACTCAAGATTTATAAATTTACGGACTACATTATTTCAGTTAAGACATTAAAAAATGTATCTTTATAATACCATACCAAACAATATTAGAAGTTTCAAGAAATGCTGTTGATGCTGTTGTATATTATTAAATTATTTATTACTCACATAGTTATTGCGACAAAACAAATGCTTCATAATTTCGTTTCATGGCTTACTTTTTATAGTATTTTGCCATTTCAAAATCTAAAACTAATCCTACTAGTATCGACAGCAGTCAAGAGTTAAATTACATCATAGGGCCAAGTATATTCATTTGATTATTTTAATTCCATTTATTTATTTCTTGAAATTTTAGAATTTTTCCATGTTAACATGTTTTTTATTGTTTTGTTTATTATCAGAAAAAATAAATTCCTACCTTTCAAAAGATCGTTTCTGTTGCGTATTCTGCAGATGAATATTTACTGACATCTACTTAATTTTTAAGAAAATAGGACTATATTAAGCTAAAGTCATTTTTAGCTATCAGTTAAGTAAAGGGAAAAAAATGCCACAATTTCAAAGTTCTCTAACTACTCCGTGTTAAAATACCAAGATGTTCGAAATATATTTTGAAATTTAAAAAAAAAATTACATTGTAGAACATTTAATGAATTATAATTCATTGAAAATTGCGATAACTATTCAAGCTTTAACTATTGGGTTGTTCGAAAAGTAATTTCGTTCTGCTTGAAAGACAGTTTTCGTATAATAAACAAATACTTTATTAGATTATATATTGGCCGTTCTGGTCCAACACTTTTTGCCATCTTTCTGGTAGTAGCATAATTCCACGCTCATAAAATTTTTGGTCTTTGCTTCCAAAAAACTGATCCAGGTGGTTTTTGACCTCCTCATTTGAGGTGAAGGTTTTACCGTCTAAAAAATTTAGCGAACCAGTTCTGGCACTGGCGTACTGTCAACACATTTTCTCCATACACATCGGTCCATTTCTTTCTGGCTTGAACAGCATTTTTACCCTTTCTGTAGTAAAACAGTAAGATATGTCGAAAATGCTGCTTATCGCTCTCCATATTTAAAAGGGCACCAACCAAAAACTACTGCTAAGAATTAATAGGAATTTTTCACACACAAGCCTTGCTATATGAGATCTGAAAGCATATAAAAATTATACGGCTTAAATGTGAAGTTGGGTGCAAAAAATACAATTAAATCCTCTGTCGGGAAAAAACGAAATTACTTTCCGAACAACCCAATATATTCTTCTAACTGTTGCTTAAACATTCATTTATTTCATGTATTCTTATACCTTATTAACAAAGTTTAAGGAACAATTAGAAAGAATATATTTCGATAAGAAACTGAATATTTTCCGTTTAAATTATTGTTTTTGCAATAACTCTATCTTTATTCCATTACTGAAAAATGTAGAAATCATTCGGGTATAGTTACAAAAAGCTATAAATTTAATTCTTACTGTAAGAATATCTTTCTGAATATTTTGCATAATTTTTCGATGCATTTCGTTCCTACTTTTTATTTATTATTTAAATTAAAAACTAATGAATGAGAACAATAAAAATATTTCATAAATGCCGTGAAAGAGCGACACTCGGATTTTCTGTGGAAATAAATCTATGATTTGTAATCCGATGGAAAAGGATAAATCTTTTTTTGTATTGACTATACTATCAAATGTCGGAACTTACCTCGAAAAGAAGTTCTGACGTCATGGTTATACAGCAGACTGCTAAGTCACCAATAGCTAGGTTCAGAATGAAGATGTTTACTCTGGAGGAACGGTTTCGATATCGAGATAAAGATAAGACCAGCACGATAATTGTATTTCCTACCAAAGTGACAAGGATGATGACGGACAGGGTAACAACCTGTTGAATAACAGCCCCACTCCATTCATTTTTTGGCCAGATAGTCGTATTTGTTGAAGTGTCGTTGAATTCGTCGGTGACGTTAGCTGTGACTAAAATCTTTGGCAATATAAACAGAACCCAGAGGGATAAATGGAATGCCATGTTTTAATCTTGTGGTCTTTGTAGGAGTTTTTACACCTGAAAGAAAAACAGCCATTGTAAGATATATTTATCCCAAACAAAACGATGCTTCACTTTAAAACAAAATATTCGTTTCAACTTAGTATCAAACAAAAATAACGTATTTAAAACATTAAAAATTACATTTAGCCATTTGTGAATTTGAAAAACATCTGAATTATAGGATATATATAATAACTTGAAATATGTAAACAAGAACTATAAAACCGTGCTTTTTTCATATGTTACAGCACTGTGGTGAATACAATTACACATATTATCAAACATTTAAATATAATTCTTAGAATTTGGTGAGATGCTCAGCCTTCCTGCAAATTCGGGTTAGGTTTCACAACTAAATTGGCACATATGTTGGATGTTTAGCAGATGAGCATTAATAGATTACAACTGGCAAAAATGGGACAAAATTATGAAATTAAATTTAAAATGGAAATGTCGAAAAGTCTTGAGATATCGGATTTTTCAAATCAATAAAAATTTTAGTTTGTAAAGTAATTCAAAGTCAAAATAAAACAAGAAATAAATTACCAAAAAAATATTTTATGACTAAAATTACTACATTCAGCTTGGAAAATATTCTCATATATAATTTGTCAAATATATTAGGGAATTTTATACATATAACATATGGATTCACATTTATTCTAAATATCATTTGATACTAAAATAACGCCCTGCAGCTGATCCCTTTGAGATTTTTTTAGATAGGTTGAACAATCATTTATTATAATTTCCTAAATTATCGACCATGCCAACAAATGTTTGTCAAGATCATTTTCAGTTGAGACATCTTCATCAATTTTATAAATGATAATGATAAAGTTTTTTTTATATGCGATAGTTTTACTTCAAGAAATTCCAGATAAATTGCATAATAAGCATACAGCAAAAAAATAGACAGTTCAGTAATGTAATTGAATTTATAAAAAACGTCAGTCATGGAATTTAATGAAGGTATTTTTAAAGTAAAATTCTCCTTTAACCTTAAGCCATATGGTATTTGTTTTTAAAATCTATCGTGTTATTATTTAAATGACATATTTTTCAATTCGAATCAATAATATATGATGCTGAACTCACCATCTAGTATTAGCAGTGAAACAAAATATTTAGACTGTTTCTAAACTTTACATGTTTGCCTCAAATGAAAATTCGATTGAAATAAATGTCTCAATGTCAAAAAGATGCTTCATAAATATTATTTGGGGCATATCTTTCTAGATAAAAAGCAATAAAATTTTAGATTAAATTACGCTTGCTTCCAATTTCCCCGAAGTAATAAAATTATTTGGACGCTGTGTTTTCTTTCTTGGAAAAGAGATCAATTTTCATAGACTATTGCTTATTTGACAATTCTCTGGGTAATATTTTTCGAATAATCTTACTCAGTTTTATCGACATTTCATATGAGGCGCCACACAGATATCCCCAATTGCGTGCATAATATTAAGCCAGATTTCTGCATTATTGGTGAATACCTAAAGGTCAAATGATACTACGAGAAACAGAGTCGGCTAACGGTTTTTCAGAATAATTATCAATAAATATATAATGTAAATATAGTCATCAGAGTATCGCAGATTCTATGAAGTTTTATTTCAATTTCGATAAATTGAGCTACAAAATATATGCTTATTTTAGTAATGGAATCAGAAACACGAGGTTTAAGGCCGGAACATCCATAAAAATATGTATTTAATTTTTAATGAAAGTTTGAAAGAATCCAAATTAATTATATTTTAGTATTTTTTCCTAATTAATCTTTTTAGAATGGTATAGAAGAAAGTATTAATTAGCTATAAACAATAATCCATATTGTTTTTGACGAATAAATATATTTTATTGCAAAAAGTGACTAAACTACTATTTTTAAATCATCTTATATCCTCAATTTGACACATTTATTATTAAGATCATATAGTCTAGTCGTTAAATTGTTCACGGAGTAATACACATTTTCATCACTCTATTCATTCAGTGTTAATAAATTATTCCATAGATAACCTTTATAGGTTAGAATCCACTACATACTGTCGGAGGTTATCTTTTGAGGTTGATTCCATCAAATATTAAAAGGTCTCCTTAACCAACAAAAATCTACTTTTCATTTTGAATCTTTTAAAATTACTGTTTGATTTTATGCCGAAGACTGGTTCTTTTATTTAAATACGTAAGTAGAATCTTTACTTCAACGATATGAGTTGCAAAACATATTTTCCGCGTCTAATCCAAATGTCAAAGACACATATATTAAAGGAATTCACATCCTTGGATGATGGATGGCAATCGCCTTCCCTACAGAGAAATGTACTTTATGCTTGTTATAACAGAAGCAATAGTATATGAAACACGAATAGCTGAAAAGTATGATAGTTTAGTTTTTTACTTAAGTGTCCTTCTGAAATGACTATTGCGGAAATTTTTATTTCGCTTAAGGTATATGACTAGCATCGGCGGGGACTTTAAAAAACAAATATTTTAATATGTATATGACGTTTTTTATTAATATAAGGATAAAATGATGAATAAAAGTGATAATATTTAAATACTGTTTTAGGTTTATATTAAAAAGTATATTTTAATTTAAATTTAGCATTTATTTTAAAAAATGGATTATTCTAGATAAAAAAAATTGTTACAGTTTTTCATTTTTTTTATAACATGACATATATAACTTATCTAACTATTATCTAAATACTGTATTCAAAAATTAAAAAAAAATGTGTGTAATATATGAAATTATTTATGAAATTTTGAATTTTTTTCAACAATATTTACATTAAGCAATGATAAATCCACTTCTAGAGAATACATTGGAATTACATTGGAATTATGAAAAAACTTGTTCTTTATAAAATTAATCTAAAGTTTTAAAATATAATAAGCATCACAAATATAATAAGCATCAAATTTGTCTCAAGTCAATCGTTTGTTATAAATTGACTTGAGACAAATTTGGCTAATTGACATAGAGACAAAATAAAGATATCACTGGAAACAGAAACGTACCTATTGTTTGGAACAGCAAAACAAATAAATAAAAATGCGAATTTTATTTAATGTTTACTCATGTTTTCAATCTAGTCGAATAACCTAAACTAAAAAACATTCTTGTTCTGTTTTCCAAATACAGGCGTTTTTTTTTTTCTTTTTTTAACCAGTGCAAATTAAATTTTCATAAAATCAAGACCTAACACAGTCGAATCGAATTTTTTATAACTGAGTTTAGTTATTATTTCTTATTTTTAATTGGGAATAATAGATGTAATTATGTGAGATTTGTAATTATATGTTATTTTTAAAGTAAGCAAGTTACTAATTCTGAAAACATTGCTGATAACATTTACCTTACCATAAATGAAAGAATATATACTTCTATTGCAGATCCCTTAATGAATGTTGACATGGTAAATTCAAATAAAATACGATTAATTTTATAAATAAACAATATTTATTTCAAAGAATTAATAAGAGTTAGCATTAAAATTAATTCCTAATATTAATTTTATTCATTCCTTTTATTAATTTTATTATAAACTGAATCCAAGAAAAATAATTAAAAATAAATGTAAGCATACATATTTCAAAAATTTAGAAACTAAACAATTAACTTCAGTTGCAGTTAAATCCCCCACATTTCGGTAAAGCAAACACAAATTCTGGGAATATATAAACAAATTTTTATAAAACACCATCATTTAATATAATAAATATGATTTCATTAAATGCAATTCTTTCTTACATAAATTTCATACAAACCTTAAAGAGTTTCGATACTTTGTTGAAATAGTTCGCCTTTTATTTTCTCTATTTAAAAATGTATACTGCTACAGTATATATTTTTGCAATCAAACACAATAACATCATGTATAAATATTTTCGGATGCAATTTTTAATAAAATTAACTACATAAAGTTTTAAAATTAAAGCATTTATGTGATGAAAGAGTTTTCTTCAAATGTATGATTTTACTACAGTTCTGAATAATCTATGTTATTCTTACAGAGAATAATCTGTAACAAGAACGATTAGTAATTACCAATTTGTTTTAGTATTTTTTTTTTCAAGCAAAGTGTAGATGTATCACAATACTGAACTATGAGTTTTTTAAACAGATTCTATGAGTACACATTTTTTTTTCCAATTTACATTTACAACTACAATACAGTTCTGAATAATCTATGTTATTCTTACCGAGAATCATCTGTAACGAGAACGAATAGTAATTTCCAATTTGTTTTAGTAATTTTTTTTCAAGGGAAGTGTAGATATATTATGAAACTGCGTAATATTTGCCTTTCATTGTATTTCGTCCACACACCCAAGGTTGGAAAACAAGATTTTCATATGAAAATGCTTTATTCTATAAAATGATTGCGGAAATTAATTGAAAGAATAAATGCATCTTTAAAATTTTCCTTGGTAAATTTGGCCAATAATAAAATCACATTTCTTTCAACTTGATGATGCGATTTCTGAAAATGCTTGATACTGTAATTTGAGCCACTATTATACATACACAAACTCAGAAATAAAGGCGAAGCTTCGAAAATATATGTTAAAATTCTACCAATAACGTACAAGTACAGGATGAATATAATTCATGAACAAGATTACTATTATATTTTAGCGAAATGGATTGGTTTGGTTTAGTTATCTTAACGTCCCGTTTGAAGCAACACTTGGGCTATTTTGGGACGTACCTCATAATTTTGAACCGCGGTCAGATGACGAGGACTACACATGAGCTGGAACCCCCTTCTCCACAACACACCAGCGGGAGGACGTTTGGTCAGGACGGATTTAACGTGCAACAGACCCCCTTACATGACGGTTCTTTGGTGGAATCGGGACTCGAACCTGAAACCCTCAGGTTCCGAAACCGAGACCTTACCACCAGGCCACCGCGGCCTTTTTAGCGAAATGGAAGAAAAACCGACAGTTTTGTGAAGAGTCTTCAAAAGAATCATTTTTATATTTTATTCATATTTTCCGTTTGATTTTCTTATAAAAAACTTTCGCAGGTTTATTCACAGAAAATAAATTTACTTAAAAATACTTTTGTTTTACATTTTTAATTCAAGTGATTGTATGAAACTACATAATACTTTAATTTACATGCATACAATACTATTCCAAAAAAATGCATTGGACAAAAAATTCGATTAAATTTCAAAGTATTAAATGTGTTAGGTTAATTAGAGTTTTTGTTAAAATTCAGGATAGGAATATGCATTGGTGTCCAAAAGTTAAGAATAATTGGTAATTATGAGAATAATAAATGTTATCTAAGTCGATAGGACATTAAACGTGATATACGAGAGTAAAACGGCTAGAAAATGTAGAAACAATGCAAAGAATGATAATATTTATTTTTATTATCTAAGGAAACAGTTTGAAAATAAACTGGTCATAAAAGGAATTCACACTTTAATAATAAAAAAATATTAAAAAAACTAATGAACTAAACACAACAGGACACTACACAGCAATATCTCATACTTGCTATGACATTGTTAATGATTTGTGAGCTCAAAGAATTCGAAACATCACGAATAACCCTATTCAGTTCAGAAACAGAATTTATGTGTGCGAAATGGTTGCTAGTTGCCTCTTGATAATACCCCCATATGCTATATGTGATATAAATCAGGTCAAGCCACAGCATCTGTTGTATATTTTCCATAGCAAGGAAAGAGATGATTTGGTTTTAAGAGTAGCAAAGCACTTTATTATCCATATATATGAAATCATGATCGTTGGTATTTCGAAATATGCGAACATAAAGCTGACGACCTTTACCTCTGTATCTTTTAAAAATCGCATGCCACATCTCAAAGATATGAAGATCTGTTCAGCTGTCCAGCATGACATCAACCCACTCTATTATTTTCCTTGACGGAAAGCGATGTTTTTGTTTCCAGACTGAAAACGAATTCCACGTTGTTGCCATATTATTTTCTGAGCATCTCATCGGTCCATTGTCCCAAACTCCTGTACTGAGGCTCCAAACTCTAGTTTAAATGAGAAGATTCATGCGTAGATGTTAGGGGAATGCAAAGTGCTGGTCAGTGCTTATAAGATAGCAACATGGTTAAGTCTCTAGTAAACAGTCTTTAATACGGCAAGAATGTGGAATTCTATTGGAAAATTCGTACTCCTATGGCGGCTATGAGCGCTGAACTCCGTTTCCTAGAACATCTGTCCTCTGACATCGTGCAATTGTTGCCCTATATCTTCCTTTGTCAACAGTTGTAAATCTTGGGCCACTTTTATATTTGTAGCTGGCTAACATTACCAACTATTTCAAAACCGTTATTGATAACTCACCGAGGTACATTCAGATTTCGAGACACTTCGATTTGTGACCGTCCAAATTGGAATATTTCAACGATCCTTTCTTTCACAGACGTGTCCGTTTGTAAATTTTGTGGAATAAAACGAAACCAAATTAAGCTTAACAATAAATTATCTCAAAATAAATCTAAATAGAATCGTTCAATAATATCTTGAATGTAATTCAAACATGAACTAAAGCAGATAAAATTTTACACCAGTTTCAAAAAGAAATTCTGTGTTTGAAATTTTCTTTGAATTATTTTGTCTTGCCTCTAATAGAAAATGAATATACTCACCAGAAATCCTAAAAAGAAAGATTTATAAAATCTACATAAAATAGCATTTTTATTTTCTTTTTTAAATAAAATTCCTGTAAATGTGTTGATAAATAAAGAATTGAATACGGCTAGAGTGTAGGACATGATATTTTTCATTGGGATAAGCGTTTTTTTCTGATATCTCCACCATTCTCCAAATACCTTAATCCAGAAAAGAAGATTTCAAGAATGCGACAAAGCATTCGGAGTTCAGGAATGGGAAAAGGAGATTGCTACGTCAAATAGCTAAAGAGTAGGTTTCAGTAATGTGAAATCTTGATATTCCTTCCATTTCAGATGTCCTTCAAATGAATTTTAGAAAATGGGAATGATTTCTTGAAAAAAAAATATTGCTTGTCTGAAGATCAAGATTTGCTTGCCTCCAACGCAAAATTGCTGTCACCGTTCTTTATGCATCCTTATGAAGTTGGTTAACATATAAATATTCAACGCAAAACATATGCTATCTATTGGGAAAGTATCAGTAGCAATATTGAGCATCTAATACAGGCCATACATTCCTGTTTCTGAAGATTTGATTACAGAAGAAATGTTATGGGAAATTAAGCTTGGCTCTGAAGGTATTATTTTGAAAATGGTTGGAAAAAATAAAAGGTTACTTATTACTGCCTTTTCTTCGAACATATAATAAGTTTAAACAAAAATAAAACTGAAATGCATAAAATACTTATTCAGATTAAGTTTAATTTTATAGCTATTTGCATTTAAAGCAAACAATATGAACTGGAATTCAATTTGATTTTCCGGAAGGATTTACAGTTGCATTTTAGAAAAGTCGATACACGAAAGATCAAGCATACATTATCGCTTTCATATAATACTAATTAATGTAATTTAATGCATCTTGTATACATTGAAAAAAAATCACGGCTAAATTAATAGATATTTTCACAAAATTCCTAATGTCCTCATAAATCAGTTTTAGTGGCTGAGGTAATGAAATTATGAATTTATTTATATCCTTCATATCCGCAATTATTTGAAACACATTAAAAATTATAAGCATAAATTACACTGCCTTTTCATTGATAAAGTGAAAAGATGCAGCCGTCGAAAAGAGTAATGTTTCTTTTCTCTATGGCCAACGTCATAGAGAAAAGAAAAATCCACTACGTACCAACACTAAATTCACTACGTACCAAACAAACTTCGACCTCTCATAGGGAAGCACGGCACGTCATCGGCAAGAGCAGCACTAATGTTATTTATTGTACGCATCAGGAAATCTAAAAACTGGTTATAAATATGGCATATTTCATTTCTATAACTGAATAACTTCTCCGGTGGTATCTTAAATATTTATTAGAAAAATAAATGTTTAAACTAGGTTTATGTTTACTAGTTTTCTTAACAAGGATATTTTGAACATTACTTAAAAACATTGAAAATCTGAAATACCAATATAAAGTAAATCGAAAAATTTATTATTTTAAAATTGTCAATGCCAATGACGTGTGAGGTTATTTGGGAGCTTCTAGGCTTAATGAGTGACAGACAAAATTTGTTGAGCATAGTGAAAAAATCTAATTAACGGTTCTGAGTTTTATGAAATCTTAAAATTATAACAATTATTTTTATAACCGGATACACAAAAAAACAACAATAATTAGAGCTAAAAAAGCCTTACAAGGACTTTTACTTTGAGGTGATATTTTTAGTCCTGATAAATGCATTGGCCATTAGCGGGTAACTATCATGTTGACAAAGTACTCGGGTGGGTCAGTAAGTGGAGAAGCTTCCTTGGTCTTCTTCTATTTCTATTACTTTTTGGAACGTAAACTGGAACTTCACAAATCGCTTCGTTGCTGTTACTGTCTAATTTTTTGTAACAGTTAGTGGCTAGCTTTTTTTAAATATTCCTCGATGGAAGACAACTGAAAGTCTTTCAGAAATTTTTATTCCTAATGTACTAGGGCATATTCGCTATTTGTCTAGCCATTCCGTTTTGGAGTGTTTCTAGTTTTCTGATGTGGTTTTTTGCTGCCGCCCCCCGGACTGGGAAGGCACTACTTATCAGTGGGCACAGCAGTGATTTGTAAAGCAGAAGTTTATTCCTTAGTGAGAGTTTGGAGCTCCGGCCCAGAAGCGGGCATAGTGCTCCTTTTGCTTGTTTGAATTTCTCTCTTATTTTGTCTATATGGGGTCCGAAGGTATAGATAAAATAAGAGATAAATTCAAAAAAACAAAAGGAACACTATAACCGCTTTTAAGATTATATTTGTGTATTTGCAATGTGCCATTTCAATTATCTTTGCTGTTGAAATTGATACATTTCATAAATGTATATACTACTGAAAAAAGTTCAGAAGTGCATATGGTGAAATTTTGCTGCCATGATATTTTGCTCAGAGCTCTATTTGTTTGTTTTCCTTATCATAAAAGATTAAGGTACTACTAAACTGCAAATGCGCACAACATGAGCAGTTTTGAACATTATTTCTTTTTAAATTGAAAAATCAAACTATTAATATCAAAACCATTTAGTATTCCTAAAATTCTAAATAATATTTGAAGTAACTATAAATATTTTTCTTTCTGAAAACTAGAACGACAGTTCCCTCATAATGTTATTAATACCAAAATGCTCAAGAGTGAATAAGTCAATATATGCTGATTAATGTAGGATTTCTTAGAGATAATTTGTAAATTTCAAACTTAGAATTATCTCTGAAATAAATACTATAGCTTTCTTCAGGGATACTTAATTGACGAAATGTTGAAATACAAATAGCTATTTTGTATGATGTTCAACTCGATAATTTTCTTACACAAACTTAAATAAATGAATAACATAAACATATTTGTGAATAAAAGGTTGTGGTTTACATGCATTTTAATTATGCCTTTGCAAACATTTGTTGAATGATAGACAACCTGAAAGATAATTAATCAATATTGTATAATAGGAGCGGCGGGCAAATTTGATGCATTCATGCGGAGATAATGATAATGGCATCGTAAAATTTTAAATAAATGTAACCATAAAATATAAGTCAGTTATACTGTTCTATGAAAATGGCAATTAATTTACTACATATCAGTAAAGTAGACAATGTAATTACTTTAAATTAGTAATTAATATTGAAATTAAATTCATTTATTAGTAGCACAAAATTCTCTACAAATGCTGATTGATGCAGCAGCATTTAAAATAAACAATAAAGCCTATTCATAATTTAAATCCATTGTTATCTAATTACTACCAGTATTGAACAAAAATGTATTGTTTAATAAACGTGCCTATAATTCTTCCACCATTTTTATTCAATAAAATTTACCAAGCAAAAAATTTAAATCTAATGGCATAAAAATAGTTCCAATATTTCAAAAGTATGGTTTTGGAGAAGCAGTTCTCGTTATTTAATGAAATTGTATTTAAATTCAGCTAAACTAATCATTTATTATATGTACGGAATTAATTCAGTAATGGCGCTAAGGAAACGAAATGATTGCAATTACGAAATCAAAGAGATTGGTATAAAATTATGTATTTTTTATCAAAATTTAATCATAAAATCACAAAATTTTCAGCAAAATTTAATCATGAAATAACGTTATTTTTAAGCAAAGTTTTGACTGTCATAATTTATCCATTTGATGCTTGCTTTCTTTTTACCGTTTTTTCCTCAAAATAAAAATATAAAGCTATATCATTAATTTGATTTTAATTTTTATGATTTTTTCCCTTTAGCTGTTGATAAAATTCTATCATGAGATAGGTTTAATGTTTTATACATCACTGCATTTTCTGCCTATTTGTCAAAAGGAGGCTCTTCGCGTTTAAATTTACGTAAAAGGGTGCATTCATTTCTTAAAACCATGAGATAAATCTTTATTTTCATACGAAGAAATAAAGGAGAGGAAGAATTCATCCTGTGTTATTGTATTGCAGTGAATGGTTAATTAGACGAGAAACTTTGTTTTCAGATTTGATCTAAGGGTAATTTCCAAGAAAACAGAGCGACGTATCTTAATTAACATTTTTTTTATTATTTAGTAAAGATTCAACATTCTGCTTCCCCAATTCATAATCGGTAAATTCAGGCGTCAGATAACCCCTTTTTTTAAAAAAATTTCTTTGAAAAAATCTGCATTAAATTTTTTTTCTTCCTTAGCAATTTAGCAGGAGTTTTGAAAAGGCCAGTGTTTAAAAGATATTCCTAATGGTTTTTTAAGGATTCTAATTAGTAATTTTTTTATGAATTCCTTCTAGCATTATTAGGGATTATATCGATTATGTAAAATAGAGTCTTCAAGATTCTAAATTAATGATAAAGAAATTAAGAAATTTCTTTACAACAGGACGCATTATTATTGCTTTTTAATTTGAAAATACCCTTTGAAAAAATTCTTCAAAATTTGACGAAGAACTAATCTAATGATTAGAGTAACTTAAATATTCAATTTTGACAGACATTTAATTGGCAGTTCTACCTGATTAAAGAAGAATCATAGAACTTCTGTACAGATTTACGTTTAGTAATTTCGATCTAAAATCACATTTAAATCTATAAAATATAAAAAGTTTCATAAAATTAGAATCAGGGAGCACATATTTTCATTATGAGTTTCAGCACAATAAGTTTTGTAATGATTTTTTATTTGAATTCATCAAAAAAAATGTTCAATGCATATTTCAAATGTAATGTTCAAATGAAATAAGTATTTCAATTTCAATATGCATTTCATACTACGTATTTCAAAGAGAATATTCATATTTAATTTCAGAGATTTATTGATTTGGTTTTACTATTTTCCAACCGAAAAAAAGTCATCCAAATATTTATTTTGACTTTTTCACAAAAAAAGAAGTGATAATATTGGTTTTATTCATTAAATAAATCCAATTGTCTTTCGCTTTATTTACTGTATTTTTCTTTTTGCAATATCTTCTGATAGAATATCTTTTTAATTTCTTGTATGACTCATTCCAAAATAAGTTGAGATTTATACGATAATATTTCTTTGATTACTATGTAATATAAGTCTTAATTTCTACGAAAACTCAAATGCCTCCTTTAAAGGAAGAATGTTTGTAAAAGATCATCAAATGCATTTATATAAAAAAAGAAATTATTGACAGTTCTTATAATCGGTAATTAATCATCATTATATAAACTCATAGTGAAATAAAATTTTATTGTATAGAAAAGAGAATTATGCAAAAGGAACAAAAAAATGTGAAAAAATTTTGTGCAATGATATTAAAACACATATTATTAATTTTAATAAAACTCACTTGCCTCATTTTAGTAGTTATATATCGACATAAATTAGCTGAAATCTCTCTTATATACATATATTTCGTGGAAAACATATCCATTTCGCGCTGTCATGAAACGTGATTTATACTACTTTTAAAACATACTTTCCTGTAAATTCTCTGTAAATTTGATGAAATATATAGAAGTAATGCAAAAAAAAATTAATAATAATATTTTGAATAGAATTGTATGAATAAATGTGTGTAAATAATCCATTTTAATGGCATTTGTTGCTAAATAACTGTGGCCTTTTGTTGTATATTGAAAGAAATGTTCATTTTGATTTAAAATTTTGAATGAAACTATAATCTTTTTAAAAATACAGAAATATAATGTTTTAGTAAATTTTTGATGTTTCATTGTATTGGTCAAATTGTATGTGGAATTATTTTTTCCTTAGTGAGATCCTAACAGGTTTTAACTATATGCCCCTCAAAAATTAAATATCTGAATTCTGTCAAACTATAGAGTTATATAATTGCTTTCAGCGGAAAATATACTGCGTCAAAGATATATCAAAGCTTTCGTTTAAAAATTCTGTTTAAAATTTCATGTCCATCGCATTCAGATGATCGCATTGTGACAAAATTGTTACTAGAATGACATCCTACATTTTCTACGTTACATCCGACAATTCTTCAAAGATCTCCGGTTCCAGAAGAGATTTTTATTAACATAGTTTATAGCTAGCAACTACGGATTCTTGATCTGTCAACATACGGAACTCTGTCAATATAATATTTATTTTCTTTCGGCTAGTCTTTTGAAAAAAAGATTCTGGCATCTGGGAAGATATTTACGGTTCTAACTCTCCATAGTCTATATATAAGGTTTTTTCAGCTCTTCTTGAAAAAGAATGCTTATAAGCTGTCCTGCAGTGACATCTGAAAAGTTTCTGAAATTCATTGTATTTAAATTTATGCAATTCTGCGTTTGATGGCGAATTTTGTCTTAAAGAGATTTCCTCGAATAAAGCTACTCAGTTGTTTTGAAGATAAGCAATAAAAATTCCAATAAAATGAAAGTAAGTGATTGCATTATTTTTCTTATTTGACAAAATTTGCAAGAAAAGAGACTTTTGTTTTGGAGCAAAATTTCTAAAAAACGATGTGCATTATATCTACATATTGCTAATTATAAATATTTCAAAATATTAAACGGGAAAATTGCATCTTCTTTAAAAATAATGATTCATATTGATTTGTGTTTTTCCCATTTTGATTTGATTAATTGATTTTTCTTGTTTTTTTTTTACCCTAATCGCACAAGAACTCGGAGCTCTTAGATTATTGAAAGAACTACTGTTCTTCTAAAATTGCTAATTAGTTATGTGAGCTTTTTCTAATACTGTGCATCTATATGAGTTAAGTAGCGTTAATTTGATATTTTCATATATATATATATTAGAAAATTTTTGATTTGATTCAAACAAAATTTGGATGATTAAAGAAACTGCGTATAATGTATCTTGTTCGATGTAATTTTAAATTACTTTATAAAGTTGACTTCAGTATATCTTCAAATCTAGAATTACTAATGCTAACTGGTTTGTTTTAAAAAAAACGATATTCCAAATGGCTTGTGAAAGCATATGAAAAAAAATAATAATGTCTTCTCTGAATATTTCAAACATTTTTTTTAAATATTAATAAATGTCTTCTGAAACAACCTTTTTCATATTTTTGAAACTATTTAATTAGGTTGGCGAAAATTAGTTATGCTGAAATTAATTAAGTTGATTTTCTTTGTTTTTCTTTCCGAGATAATTTCTCTCTTCTCTCTCTCATATTATAGAAAAAGTTATGCTTTCAAAAAAATTTTATTCAATATGGCATTAATTTTAATTGAATCCGATTCAATATGGTATATAATAATTTTCTTTTGAAAATTAATTCTCTGTTGCTCCGATCAGTGGTACTATAAATTAATATACTCAGCTTAATATAATTAATATCTATTGAAAATCGAAACTCAGCATTCGCTGTAAATGAATTTACATTTGTGAATGTAGAAACTATTATTAATTTCTCCCAATACTGTGAAAATTAACTTATAATAACTTTAAGTATTAACTTAAATTATATTTAAGTATTTAGAGAGATAATTGATCTTTAACATTACGAAAAAATAAATGTTAAATATTGATATTTAATGTGTCGAAGAATAATAAAGATATATTTAAAATTTGTCAAAAAAATTATCTAACTTGTAAAAGAATGGAAGGAAATAAAAAAAAGTCAACACTTTTATTAAGACTGATTAGGTACTTTTTTTGCTCCACACTTCATTTTAATTTATAAAATATTCCAATATTAAAAAAAAGGCATTATCGGGCATGGTTCCATTCTTTTTTTATAACTTGATATATTTATCTCTTAATGACTGTTTGAGCGAATTTTTTATTTTCTTAATCATTTTTAGCTTAATTTGAATTTCAGAAATTCTTCAATGCGTAAAATTCGTAATTGTGTGTTATATGGTTTAAACCGTAAGTTTTAAATGTAAAGGGAACGCATTAAATTACTGAATATGGAAATGAAATTTCTTTCATATCTTATGATTGACTTCTTATATAAATATATATTTCTTTTTCTTTTTAAATAGGATGAATTGCTTGCAATCCGTTTCTACTACTAATAATGAAAAGCGTATGGTTAGCGCTTAACAGGCTAGGCCGTTTGATCAAGAGTAATCAAGTTTGGCACATATACACTTTAGAGGAATGACTGTTTTAAAATTTAATTATTTATTAAGAAAATTGAGATTGTGCATTTTTCCTGCAGAACTTTCAAAAATATTCAAAAATAATTTTCCATAACTTTAAAATTAAAAAAAAATGATTTTTAATTATATCAATTTCATTGGTGTGTTTCCTCCCTTAATTTCGGCAATTAAAAAATATTTTTAGCATAATTTTCAATAACAGTTTTCATTATTGCAGATAAATTAAAACCGTTTTCTTTGCTTCATCCAATATTTAATCGCTCGATTATCTTACTTTATTGACAGCTGAGGATTAAAGATTCTCTTTATTATCTGCGTAATTTGCATAATTATTAAAAAGTGAAGTGGAAATTTAACGCACAACTAGATCACCAACACAGTCACATTTTTAAAAGCTATATGATGTCATAGAATTTGTATCCATTTAGATGTTTAGAAACAGAATGGCATAACATGTATAAGCCCATGGCATAACATGTAATGGCATAACATGTAACATAGCTTTATGTTTATCTTAATTTGATTCCTATAATTAATTCGTTAAGGGAATCATGGACAAGATTTTAGTATGAAATATGATCTAATTAAATATTAACAATATTCCCGGTGAGCTAACTGGTCAGACGGAAAATGCAAAAAAAAAGTCCGACCATAATTTTGCTTCGACAAATAATGTTTTAAGATATGATTTGAATCAGTTACATACTTGAAAATAAACGTCGTGCACATGAGCTTGTTGCATGTTATGCTTGTTAAGAGCCAAGAATTTGATACGGTAGTTTGGAGAGGGTCATTCAGATGTCGGTCATTCTTGTTATCCGGTTATGGTTAAAAATTATTATGTCTGTATTAACCCTGAACTTTAAGTGAAATTAATCTCCATAAATACTTACATGTATTTATTGTATAATTTTTATTTAATTAAATTTAATAAAAACTCTTTCCCAAAAAAATATAAATATGAACTTAAAATATCAACTAAATATATTTAAGTTTCCATTAATGTAGGTGTCATCTTAATTTAAAGCCAGTGATGTTACTTTTATGTCCAATTTAATATTTTTAATATTATCATTATATTTTATTTCATAATATGGTATCTTAAGCTGATTTAAATCGACATCTTTTTGGCTCAAAAAACTTTAACCCTCTAAGATCATTCGTGTAAGCCTTAGAATACTTGAACACATGAATTTTGCTTCCAAAGATAAGATAAAATTCCTACCCCCTCCCCAGAAACCACAATAATAGCCCGTGCTCCTGAGAGCTGATATACAAGAATTGACTCAGCTTATCTCATGGCGATTAAGCAAGTGAATCCCCGGACATCTTTTCACATAAAACCTGTCTGTCCCTTAAACTCATCTAGGTGTGCTTCTCTGACGAAGAAAGCACACGCCTTGGTTATTCAATAAATCATGCTATCCAAAAAGAAAAGCAAATTTCTGAGTGGTGTCCAGGCGTTTCGGATGATCACCCTCAGTTTGTCGATTGGAAGTTTGGAGCATTTCAGTATTGATAAATTTAAATAAATAGGAGTTCCATGTATTATTTAAAACGTTTTCCCAATCATATATCCATATAATTAAATTAATCAAGTGAGAGAGTCATTCATTTTAATTTATCATAAATGAAAAAAGTAATAAAATTGTTTGCCAAATTTCCGTGAAATGATGGGAAAAAAAAAAGAAAACTTACAAAAAAGTTTTCTTCACTGAAGTCGGTTCGAGATAACGCTTAGTTTTGAATCTGCACGATGGCTAATTGGGAACGGCCTATTCTGTCATTGTAATTCGTGATGTAATTAAGAGCTAGTCGACTCCTTTGATAGTTTCATTTCGTTAGTAACAGCTCTATTTTCGGACGGACCTCACCATTTTACATGAATGGCATCTGGATTAGCACATACTGCTCTAAGCTTCCACACCTAACTAGTGGGAGGATATTTAAGCCTAGATGTCAAATTTAACGGGTGACAGCCTTAAATACACAACCGAAGTTTAGTGGAATGAAATTTTGACGTTTTCACCTTCTAGTCTCTAAACTGAGATGTCTCTGTTCTGACCCCCCCCAATCAATAATTGTAGTTCATGAAATAATTCATTACGAATACCATTCTTGTGGTATTATAAAGTAAAGGTAGAGTGACATCTATTTTTCTAAAAAATCAATCATCAAGACCATACAAGTATCATGATTTGTCAAATGTGGCCCCTTAATTTGATTTTGATTTCCATACTAGGTATTTCTGTAAGAAAAACTATTGCCTGGACAAAATATAACCCAAGAAATTGTGAATTTCCATAATTTTCTATGAAATATCTGCAATTCATTAATTTTCAATATGAGGGAAAATTCACGCCAATGCAATAAAGCAGCTTTTCAAGTCCTCCAGTTTAGTATTTGATTAAATAAGCATATAGAGGTTAACTCGTCTGTATTCTTTAAAACTCAAACTAAAAGAGAGTTGTAATTTTGAATTTAAAATTCACTCTGCATAGAAAGTTTCTTTTTTAATACCGCGCAGGCTTTATTCCTTTCACCTTTCATCGCTTAGACGGTTTTATTCTAAATATTATTAACACTAGAAAGAGGGGAAGTTACTTTCTACCAATAAAGCATGGGAGAACTCTTTTCGGAGCTCTGCGCTGAAATTAGCCAGATTAAAAGAGATAATGCAATGGCGCTACTCAACTGTAAACTGGCTTGCATTTTTACGTTTCGGATGTTTTTAAGACAATTTCTAATGCGGGTCATAAAGCAAGCAATCCACCGAAGGATGTGTTTACACAAGGAAGTAATTTAGGAATGGATTTCGTAAAGATCTTTCCGCACAGTTCTTGGATATTTATCTGTTATTTTTTAAAACTAATATATTTGTCCATTACTTTGGGATAACTATGGTTTGAGAAATAATTTCAATTGACAGCATTATAAGCTTATTTTTCAGTGTCTTGCGAATAAATCTTGTATTATTCGTCCATTAAAGCAATGTACAAACAAATTCACGCACAAAGGAAAAAAACAACATTCCGACATTATTTTTCTCTTAAATTTTTTATAAATAGCTTAGTATTTTTTCGTTGTAGTATAGATAGCATTAAAATGTTCATTAACAAGAGTCCCTTGCATGTATTCTTAGCAATCTGCCTGCCAGGCTAAATTCGAATTGTAGAATCTTCAGTTTGCTTAGAGAAATATTAAATGCTTTTGAAATGAATTATTTGTTAAAGAAAATACATTTTGCAAGGTTAATAATAATTATAAAAAATATTTTGGAAAGAAAGAATTTTCATTTGACAAGTGATATAATGTAAATATACAGTTTATTGGTCTACCGATTTGTGCCTTGCTTTACACCATTAGGTAAATAAATAAGTTTTTGGAAATAAAGAGAAAAACATTATATAGAAGCATGCAAGCATGGACAGTTTGATTCATTGTATCATCTACTTATTAATGCTGATTAAAAATTTTTTAGAAAACTGTACTAAATGATTTTGATAAGCGCGTATAAATTAAATTTATGATACTTAAGGATGTAATATTTTCTTTATTTATACTTATGATAGATACATAAAGCAAAGATCAGTATATACATTCTGATATTATTTACCAATCGCGAGTAGTCTATTTTATTCTAATTACCAAATCATTTCATGATTTATTATATTGCCTTAAAAATGCCGAAACAATATAAAAAATATTCATGTTTTGAGACAAAAATGTACCTAAATAAAGTTCAAAATGACTGTCTAGAAAAGATAAAGCTTATTTCATTAATTTCTGGTTTTAAATGTTGTTACAAGTTAGTGTGTACGCAGAAAAAAAACTTCAGTTTAAAACTTGTATTTGTTTGGATAAAGAATGGGTGGTTTTCAAATATTCACTAAAAAAACGGACTATTTCCTGGGTAACAATAAATTTTCATTCACTATAACAAAGACACTTTAACCATCCTTAAATTAATTAGTTAATTTTCTTTAACTTATATTGTTTTAAATTAAGCAAAAACGTTCTATGACCACATTCGATAGCTGAATAAAGAAAAGTCAAAAACTTTTCTGGAGTAGAAAAACGAATTATTACGAGGTATAATGTTACCCAAAAGAAAGCCTTGATTTAATTAATTCAGCTGTTCCAATCGAAACAGAAAATGAACAGAGAAGGAAGTTACGTTGTTCCTTTTTCATTTTTTTAAAGAATTTGCTTGCTTTGTAAACTTGAAACTTTTTTTTCAGAAGGGAAAGTCTACTCGAAATCTTTTGCCTTTTGAAGATGCTTCTAGGAGACGAAGACAATAAAAAAGCAACTTTGTGTGTTACGACAGAAAGAACTTCCTCTTATGTTGGGAGATGCGACAAAGAAGAAGATTAAAAATTCAAATTCATATAAAAGAAAAGCTTCAAAATTTTACGGACAAGTTTCTTTTTGTAGTTTTCTCTCCCTTAAAGACGTTCGTTTTACTATATAGTTTATGTCACGTATTGCTTTGAAGATATTTTAGGCATTTATTAGAAATTAAAATTTTAAAAATTGTAGAAACTCCACTCTTTCTAAAATACTGGTAGTCTATTGTGTAATATTTTTGAAATATAAAATAGTAATTGCATATTTAAAATTTTGAAATAATATTTCCATCAGTTTTTATTCTACATTTTTCTTTAAAGAAACATAATTTAATAATTATGTTTCTTTAATTTAAAAACATTCACCCAACTTGCAAAATTTTATTAACTAAATGCTATTATGTTCGGGAACTGTTTAGAATGTTTTGAAAATGTGAACGATTTATTGCATTTCCAGCAGATAAAACACAAGGGTATCATCTGATTGACTAGTCAAAACAAATTTCATCCAGTTAAAATACGAAAAGTACATGAATGTAACTCGTCAATAACTCATTCATTCATAATATCAATAATTTAGAATTCTGGAGCGTCCGAGTTTCTCTTTCAAAGACATTTCTCTACCCTCTCGAAACCCACAATGAGTGCCAGATGTTCTGAGGGTGTTGGCATACGAAAGAGAGCAGTGCTAACTGAAATCTGTTAAGCAAATATATGGTCGGACTTCCATCGACTTTTCTCAGAAAATTTATTTTTCTCAAACCTCATGTGGACGAACATTTCTAATGAACAAAGCACGCACATCTGGTATTCAATAGATCACACATAAAGAAAGGGGTTATAATTTCTCAATGACTTCTATGTGTGTCTTCCACCCACCATAGTTTCGTTCGAGTGGCGTTCGGAGCTTTTCAGTATTGATAGAGTAAAAGAATAGATAGAATTCAAAATTTCTTCTTGTGAAAAGGTCAAATTTACATGCACTGTTACAATAAACTGCCTTTTCACCAGCACATCCTGATGCCAAATTGCTCGCCAAAGCATCAGTTCCAGCATTCAACAGCTAAATTATTCTCCTTTCGCGACATGTTACCTCTATCTTAAATGAATTTTCTTTAAAGGCAAAATGGTTTAAGTTCCAAAGTACTACAACGACAAAAGTAATAGAGGTAATGTGACTGTAAAATGTTGCTTGAAATTCACCTTTACGTTTTTTGCGACTGATGGCAAAATTGCATAGATATATGAGGTAGTTAATTAAAATATACTGCAAATTCAACAAATATGAATGGAACACATCTGCAACTTTGTTATTTATTATCGCATCTGCACAAATTTAGGATGTTTGAAAGTTCATTTCTTAGGGCGGGATTAATTTTAAATAATTAAAGGATGAATTTGATTTAGAAGAAAAGGAAATGTTTAAATAATTAAATTAAAGGAGAAATATTTATATATATTTTTTTAAATCATACTCATATTAAGTAAAAATTTCATTACTAACAAGCCGATATTTATTTAATATACGGTGACAAGTAGGCTGGCTCTTTTTCGGTGGAGTATTCAGCAAACAAAATTAATTATATCTGAAGAACTACTGCGAAATTAGGGATGAGATTTGATACATAAAAAGACTTGCTGAATCGAATTATTAAAAAAATCTCGATTTCCATAACGGAAAAATTCCAAGAGAGTAATTCATTATGTTAATTATTTTGGTAAAACACCTTGTCTATCTCAACAAAACTTTAGCCATTCTGTCGACGCAAATTTTATGAAATGCTTTAATAAATAACAAAGTTACAGAAGTGTTTTTTTTTTTGCTGTTAACTCTACAGACAAGCATGCAGGATCTTTTAATTCCAAAACAGAATAACTCTTGGAAATTTTTTCAATGTAGCTGAATGTAGAATAATTTTTTTTATTCCTGTTTGCCTAAAACAAAACATCTATATGAGAAAACCATTTTTTTTTTCAATTACGTCATACTATAAAAGACTTCAGAGCTTCGTGCTACCTTGTTATCTTAAATTTCTGGTGTTTGAAGCCTGATTTCACCGAGGATACGAGGGGGCGCCTAGTGCTCATTAATATCTATCAAAATGAATTTGAGGCTTTTAAATAAGTGAAATATGGAAATCCGAAGTGTTTGGTGTTGGTTAAGATGTAATAATCGTCATATAACGACGATATAAAATTACAAATTCAAGGTAAAAATAGTCCATCATCCTATAAAAGAAACAGGACGCAGATCTAACAACTCAATTAATAATATCAACCTATCTAACTAGGATTTTAGAACAGAGAACGATTTTGTTTCTAGTTTAGATGGTAAGCACTTGATGGAAAGCACAACTCAGTATTTCATTTTATATGTATACAGGGTGGTTATAATTAGACTTCCCCTATAAACAGCATCATACAACGCAAACGGGTGAATGAATTGCAACGAAATTTAGTATATAGACTATACAGGAGATGCGCTCAAGGAATTTCGAAAAAAAAAAAAAAAACACTAATTCCAAAATGTCCACCAGAAGACGCCTTTTCAGGAAAAACATTAATTTTAACACAATAAACGATCAAAATGGAATACAGAAACAATATTGACTAGTTTCTGATCACCTTGTCATCGAACCATATTACGTAAAGGTAAGGAAAAAATAACAGTACGCTGTTTGAGAGGAGGGGAAAAAAATCAGTTCAGTTTGCAGAAACAAGAAAAGATTAGGACGAAATTCCATAAGAGGAGCAGTTGTTAAGAGCAGTTAATCGTGTCCAGCATGATGTAGGGAAAGGTGTTTCATGTGATCACCCTCATTCAAATGCAAAATTTCAAGTCGATGGACAATGTGTTCAACAGCAGATCGTAACTGATCAGTTGTGATACTTCACAAATGAAGCGTCATGAAGTTCTTTAAGTCATTGAATGTCTCAACAAGATACCAACATCATTACAGTTTTTCCCGGTTTTACATTTTATTACTCATAATTCTTGTTCTGGGTTGTTAATATTGTTTCTGTATTCCATTTTGACCGTTTATTGTGTTAAATTTAATGTTTTTCCAGAAAAGGCGCCTTACTAGTGGGCATTTTTGAATTTTTTTTTTCGAAATTCCGTGAGCGCATCTCGCGTATAGCCTATATACAATATTTTGCTGCAATCCGTTCATACATTTGTGTTGTAGGATGCTGTTTATAGGGGAAGTTTAATTATGACCACCCTGTATATATTTGTTTCTTTTCATATTCATAAATGGAAAGTTTCAGCTTCTCTTTATTAAATATATAATTTGAAATTTATCGGCATTATATAAAGATGAAGATCTATAAAAATCAAGTTTAGAACTAATCAGGTAAACGAACATTAGAGTTCATTTTGCTGATATTGGTGGCAGTAAGTTCCAGTTACGACTCTCAAATGCAAGATAAATAAAATAATCTTAAATCTAAAAAAAAAAAAATATTGAGCTGTCTTCAGTAGCTGCATGAAAGGAGAAAAAAAAACGCTATCAGAAACATAACTGTAGAACATC
The DNA here is from genome assembly GCA_026543865.1 of Argiope aurantia. Taxonomy (NCBI): domain Eukaryota; kingdom Metazoa; phylum Arthropoda; class Arachnida; order Araneae; family Araneidae; genus Argiope; species Argiope aurantia. The sequence continues at coordinate 162,166 of JAPMOR010110118.1, forward strand.
ACTAGATAGTTTCTTAAGTCTCATCAAAATAACCTGAACAATGTTAGTTCTTTGATATTCAGGTCTCATCCATTCTACCTCAATAGAGAGCTCAAAACAACAAATTGAAAGAACTACTATGATTGCAAAAATTGAGACGTGTCAGCGGTATAGAACGTGACTGTATGTAGTAATGGGAATTGCGTACTGTCATAAAAGAATAGAAAATACGGATTTATGAATAAAAATAAGAAGATCATCCCTTTAATATACCTTGGATGTGTTCTCCTTCGACACAAGGCGCTTATAAATCAGGTCAGTGATTTTCATTGCATTTACGCTAGAAATAATGAGTTTCCATGAAAAATGAAGTGTCATGTTTCTTACTGTATCCTTAACCCCCAAGCTCTTATAATTGGTTGGCGCTTTCAAGAAATTGATGTGAACGCTGATAGCAGAAAGAGGCGGGGATTTTGTATTGGGTACTGCTAAAATTGCATAAATGTATTTCGGAAATAAGTTGAAAGATAATAAAATTAAAACTTCGTTTGTTAACCAACAACAATTTCAGGTTGTGATTTATAATTATTCTTTTTAGTTTCTTAGAAACATTGGATTGGCATACCAAATGGTTCGATATCCCATATCCATAGATTAAAGACTCACTGCATGCTCATGAATGTACAAAATAATTTCGAAGAATTTTCATTCATTCCATTTATTTCTTAGCAACTAACTCTATCATTTTAAATACATTAAAATATAGCAATTTGATTCTATTTTTAAAACATAAAATGATTAATAATTATTTGAATTTATAATCGCAGTGGTTGACAATAACTTTACTAATTATATTAAGAAAGTAATAACGGATACTATGCGTTATCAGGATTTCTACCGTATAAAAGTAGTGATTTTTTTGTTTGTTTGTTAACGTGCATTTAAATGAAAAAATATTATGCTTTCTTGAGCTTTAAAATGTATCATAACAATAAATAACAATACTAAAATATATCATAATATCAATAAATTTTATCTTAAATCAAATGTTTTAAAATATATAAAACATAAAAAATTATAATTTTATAAGTGTTTGATTTTTTTTCGATAAAATGACTATGTGCTCTTCTCGTGTTGAAAGCACAAAATATTCAAAAAAAAACACTTGTATGTAAAATAAAATAAGAATTAAATTATTAAAGAATTACTCTAAAACAAAATAATTATCGAAGTACTTTTTCTGAAAAGAAACGAGAGCCATTTTTCTTTATTTCAAATATATTTCGTACCAGACGACCAGCCTGAAATCCTTTAATTCTGACTTTGTGTTTTTTAACTTATTGACCTCTTATGATTTTTCTCACTTGTTTTAAATTATTTATATTTAAAATTTCATTTTTCTTATTTTGAAATTTTCTAAAGCCTTTCCATCATATTATATAAAAAATGCATGAATTAAATATGAACAAGATTCTAGTGTCTTTCGTAATTTAAATACAAATATTTTCAACTTTGCAAGAAAAGTTTCGCAAATACTCTTTGATGTCTGTGAACAACATGCGAAATTAACATTACCTGAAAATAACTTTTACCATTTATGGTCTAGCTTTATAAAATTGTGCCTTTTTTTTCCTGATTATAAATTTTTCGGTAAAAAGTGAACAAAATCTCTACCGAAACTATCTTAATGATGTTTCCCTAAAAGGCAAATGTAATTTGTTTAAAGGAAGACATGATAAAAGACATTACCGACACGGTGACACATTTCTGTAAATTATGTTATCTCAGGCTTACGGTGAACATTTATTGAAATTGCAGAATTTGACTTTCTCGTTTTGCTCAAGGCTCTTTTCTTCTTTATAGCATTCTTAAAATGAACCTTTTAGCTTAATTTAAATGAAATAACCAGAATACAATGAGGAAAGGTATACCTCTGATATAGCTAAAAGTAAGAAAATAACCACAAATGCAATTCATTATCAAAGCACTGAGAAATGTATCGCATTTTTTTTCTTGAGAAGTATCATTCAATATTAATGACCGGAGGGGGTTTAGAATCTTTCGTGTGCCAGGTTTTAGCACGCTTCGTTTGCAAGATCTCTTTTTTCGTTTTTTATTGATTATTTAAAATGTGTTAAGGAAAGAAAAAGGCATAAAAAATAAGAAATTCTCATCGTACCCTGTAAAACCTCCAAAGAGAGACTAACACTTAAAACCATTGTAGTACTGTAAACGTTTTTTGGGCAACTCTTACAGTGCAATTGCTTAAAATAAACAATTTTTAAGCCACCTTCAAGTTTATCATGTTTGAATTTTTTTTTAAATAAAAGATTCTCATTAACAAACTCGTCTTTATTTACTATATCAGTGTAGAATTATTCTGAAAATTAAAATTCCTGATTATTTATTTTAACTAGCTTATAATAGATCGTTAATGTAATTAATCTCCGACAATAAATCTTCTCAACATTGTTTTGTTTCCATTTAACATTGAATATATTCCATGTTTGCTTAGTTATATAATCCTACTTACAGAGCTGAACATCATGGAAATATTTATGGGAAGAAAAGTAAAATAAATATATAAAAAATTTCACAATATTCTTCACTTATTTATAGAAAATAATAAATAATTCTTATTAATAATAATACATACTTCTTTCTTTTAATATTAATTTAAACTGAAATCATCATCAAAATTTTATCATTTTCAGTTGACAACACAATTTTGATTAAAATTCGCAGTTATACAATCCATTTGAATCAAAGCGCAGTACTATGAAATTTGTATTTCAGATTTACTTTGTTGATAAACTGTTTAATATAGTTAATAATTTTATATGGTTTTTCAGGTCATAATTGTTATGAAAAAAACATGATATTTTCATACATTCTCTTTAGATTAGTTGAATATTTGTAAAATATTGTGATTATTCTAGTAAATCAGATTTTTTTTAATTTGGCATTCATACAGTATATAATTATATGTAACCTACTTAATCATATAATATATATATATTCTATTTGCTTATATAGTATATATTTTCTAGTCAATAAATATTGTTTTGATACATTCGATAAAATTAATTTTTTAATGCAAATCAGTTTATGGTGTTGTATGGGAAAACAATGAGACATATTATTTATTCCAGTTCTTCGTATCCATAAAACACGAATTTCGCAATGCAAGATTTACTTTCCGTTCCATTCATTAAATTTATGATTGATTTTTCAGATGTTTGGTTGCAATCGTAAAATCTTAGTACGAACAGGACATAAAATAAATTATTATTCTCCAGAATCATATTTTTAAGAATTTGGCTAATTTTAAATTCAAATGATATTTCGTACAGACCACGAAATGAAAAGATACATTTCTATGAATGAATAAAATATTGATAGATTCTTCTGGATTATTTTGGTTTGTCTGATTTTGCTGCAAATTAGCTTGGAGAAAGAGCATTTTTTGTAAGAATAAGGATTAAAAATACTTTTAAAATCTGGAAATAATTTTACTGAAACATTTTTATGCTTTAAACAAAGTACTCTGATGATATCATTTAACAAATGAGGTTGATCTGCAAATTTTTCAAAATATTATAAAGTTTTAAAAGAACAATTTTAAAAAATCCTAATAATAATTTATAAAGAGAATGTTTGAATATAAATTCTACTAAAAAATATGATTTCTGAAAAGGGATTATGGAAGTAAAGTAGATATCAGTATGCTCTGAAAATATATACAGAAGAAAAAACATTTTTTAAGTTTTAAGGCACTATCGTAGTTAACTTAAAGTCAACAGTGAGAAGAAGATTATGAATTTAGTCTGAAAAATGTTTGAAAAACTTACCTTTATTTAGCGTGTATCTTGTTACTTCACTTTACTGTCCAGGCAGTCCAAACTTTCTAAACGTAAAACTATTTTTATCATCATTATTTTCGTTTAGAAACTTCCCTTTCTAACTATCTATCATTAAATCTATATATAGTTCTGATAAATGGATGGGGTTAATATTAATTACTTATTCCCATCTAAAAATATAAAGCGCATTAGTAAACTAATTACTCAGAGAAAGGAACTGATAGAAAATAGACCGGAATACTGTAGTTTAAGTCTACTTACACGACAGTTTCAAAACCAGGGTTATGTGTGTAACAAGCCAACTGCGTGGCGCTGTTTACATTTCATAGATGGGATCACCATAAGACGATTGATATTTGTGATCTACAAATACCATCAGCACGATATGATGCCATACGTTTAGGTAAGAAAATAGCAAATATATTGAAATTCAAATAAACATTATCCAATTACGTGCAGGAAGTGCCAATTTTTTTATGTAATAAATATTCTGAAATTTCGAAATTGTAAATTTCAAAATAATGATATAAAAATGTGAAAACACATTTTAAATCATAGTAACTTTAATTTTTTTTTCTAAAGATACCCCTTTTTAAATGCAGCATTTGCTGAACAAAATTATAAATAAAGCACCAATTTTAATTGCACTTAACATTGTTTCGAAAAAAAAATCGATAGTAGTTGCTAAATATGTTATGAATTATTTTTTTGTAATTGTTTCATTTTAGTAACCATATTTTTCAGTAAATCATTTTCACTGTGGTTATTTAATCAAATGTTTTGCGCGATATTCGTGGAGTTATTGTTGCTATAATGTTGCGATTATTGTAATTTAAAAATTATATTTTCAATTGATAATATTAATCGTGTTATAGCAAATACTAACAAGTGTGGATCCTGATAATTTTTTAGAATAATAATGCATCAAATCCTGTTTGTTTGTTTTGAATGGCATTTTTTAGTTTCAGTAAAGTATTTCTAGTAAAATTCTGGCTTATTTGTTCATTAAAAATATTTCTCTTAAAAATTTATTTTTTCACAGCATATACCAAAGTACCTTTATTAAATTACTAAAAAATGTATAAAAGCAGTCATTCATGGATTTTTCTGAATGCTCAGCACGATTTAAATATTAGCTTCTTTTGTCTGTATTATCTTATAACACAATATAGTTAGAAGAAGTAAAATTATTTTGAATGATTCAGAACGTGTCTTGAATACTATTCTTTTATCATATTCCTTTAATATTTAAATTCAATTTGTACTTCTTTAAAGCCATATTTCCAACTCTTTATGCATATTTATTAGATATTCTCAATTAGTTCTAAAGACATATTTCATTGTCATCATTCTCTTAAGTAATTAAAATTATTCTTTTTATTATTCAGTTTATTTCTTTTATTATAGGATTTAAACTTCATAAAATATTTTGCTAACTTTCAAAATTCTATCTGAACTAACTAAATATAATTCATTTTATTCTAAACACTAAACGACATTGATAGTTTCGTTAATTGTTACAATCCTACTTTTTTTATGTTCCTTTCGTGAAAACAAAAACGCTTCATTATCAAACACTTGAAATTTTAGTGAAGGATTGTAAAGGATACAAAAATTTCTTTCTAATATAAATGAAATTGTTACCGGAATTGTATGAAATTTTTACCCCTGTTACATTACATGGCGATATTCACAATAGAAATAGGCACCGTTATAAAAATAGTGCCTGAACGCTTATTGATCCAAATCATAACATACTAATTAAAAAAAGCCAAACTTTCATACATTTTATTATTAAATTAAGCTTGATAAAATTAATTCAGAATATAACTCACAAGACTTCTGTGATAAACGATCAGATAAAAATGCTGGTGGGTTTTACTATAAAAGCAAATAACTATTACGATTTCATCTAGACTTAAAACCGTAAACCTTAACGTAACTTAGACATAAAACGTAACTTTAATTCATAAAAATTAACCAAACATTATGAAGAAAAAACATAAATAAAACGAATTTATTTATTTAAATTACTTAAGACACTTCTCTATTGAGAAACGAAGTAATGGAATCTAGAACTTTATTGAATGTCTGAAACTGCCCCTCTCTCATAATCAATTATTCTTTTTTCGAAATGGATTAAGTTTCTGTTTTATTTTACTTCTTTATTTTTACCCAATAATTCTTCTAATTTTGCTGGTTTTCCTTTAAATGCGACATGCTTTCACTAAGCTCATTAAGATGATAATTATCTAAGCGTTTCAAGTGAAGTAGCTTAACCCTTCTGGGGTTTTATCTAACGCCAAGCTAATTATGCGTTTAAGGGGATCCACTATAATGATCGCATTAAAACTTATTTTCCACTTATGCCGTAATATAACCATTGAAAGTAGAAATATTTTTCTAAAAAGATTAAAAAAACTCAGCAATAATTTCAGGGAAAATGTAATATAATAGAGGTAAAGGATAAAGAGATAAACAGATAAAGATTTAAGTTTTCTTAATAATTTTATAAGACCCAAAAAAACTTAATAAACCCTAGTATCATCTTCAGAAGCAAACAACATTAATTGAAAGATGATTTTAAATCCTGGAAAAGGTTATAAATGGAAAACATGTTGGATGTCGAATGAGAAGGAAAAATAAATTATAATATTTATCACTCAACATGTAACTGGCTTCGACATTTTTCCTAATTAGTAGGGAGACTGGATTCCAGGCAGACTACAACTGTATAATAAAATATTTCAAACCATATTTCTGATGCATTCTTACAAGAAACGTCATTTAAAAGATTCACCATCGTCAATTTACTAATATGTGAAGCCATGAAAAATGTTTTTGAAGTATTGATGACGTGAAGATGTCTAGACCATAGGAATCATCATAAATACAGGTGTCAGAGTAATCTTGGACAGATTGCAAAATTTATTAAAGCAGAAACCATAAGGTATAGAATCAGTTTTTTTAATTACATACTCTAAAACTGCTAAAATTAATAATTTTTAGTGTGAGTTCCTTTAATTGCGCATAGATTTCCAAACTCTACTCTATTTCACCCCAGACATTGTAAAACTCTGAAAAGTTATTGTTAACCCATAGAAAACTATTACATATAGAATATTTCCTGAGAGGAGCAACGAACTTAATTACCTTGCACATAACTAATTAACTGCTATAACCGTTAAATGACTGAAAAATGCAGACGAATCCCTTCAAAACACAAGATAACGCTTGGTCTTTGGTTTTGCTTGATTTTTCGTTTAGCGATATTTACCTCTCGTTTCGAAACAACTCTTGGGCTTTTTCGGGGGTGGGTTTCATATTTTTGAACCGTGATCGGATGACTATAACAACAGCTGGGATAGTAATCCTCTTTACAAGCTTAAAGAAGAGAAAATGGCCTCGGTGGATATAAGGGGCAAAATATCTGTTTAAGGAATGGGTTTTCGCTGGAAACAGGTTTCGAACATTGAACCCACCAATCCTGAAGTCGATACCTTACCACAATTAATGGCATATACATTGGGAGTTTTTAATCTACCTAGTTCATAACAAATGGCATTTACATTGGGAGTTTTTAATCTACCTAGTTCATAACAAATGGCATTTACATTGGGAATTTTTAAATTACCTAGATCATAACAATGTGAAGAGACATCCGGTATACTACGCAAATTAGAATCAAATCCGTAGATCACTATTTCTGAAAAGATTATGCAAGACCTTTGCAAATTATGTATAATAGAAATCATAACTGTTTAATATAACGAAAGTAAAAGTAGATAGTAGGCCCACAGCATTACTTAGCAAGAAATAACTATATATCTCTTTTAAGTCTGAAAGCAAAGCATTCTGCCTTATATTTCCGTTAATAGCTTTAAAGAGAGTAATGGAATTTTCTAGGTCAAGAGCACCGAAGAGAAATGTAGAAATGATGGGGGGAAATAAATTTCCATGAAGAGTCTGTCGATATCAAGTGCATGCCTTTGAGTTATTTAAAAGCAGTTGGGTGTGATGACAACATTTATACTCCCCTTAAAGGAATTTTAACTGGATTCTAACAAAAAGGAAGCCGGGAATAAATGGAAATATAAATGCTTTCCCATAATTTAGCACAGAATTCCCTTTCCGATACGTATGCGAAGTGGATGAGTAATAGGGAAAGATCGGTGTGAAATTGTCGTTCCCTAAAATTTAATGGATCATTTAATTTGCCCGTGTTAGGAAATGCGGAAGAGTAAAATTGAAATAAACGTACTCCAGAGACTTGAAGATAATGATGCAGATTTATGGTGCGAGATCGAAACCATGTGTAAGGTTCGTCCAAACGGGTGATCATATTACAATGCAAAGAGTAGGAAGATAAATGATGCTGTTAATCCATTCTCCCGTTTATCATTACAGTTTAAAAAATTACGCGTCTTGTGTTAAAGAAAAATTCAAAAGCAGTGTTATGGTTGAACAAAATAAGTCAAGCAACGCAAAATCTTTAATTACTTTAGAACTAAAATAGTATGTAGTAAAAAATATTTCTTTTAGTTTCTAAGCAGAACAATAAGTAAAAAAAACAAACAAAAACACGGGAATCGATTTTTCAGAAATAAGTGAATGCCACGAAATTTTTGAATAATTTAGGCGAAATCCATTCTTAATAATTTACACTAAAATTTCTATATATTTTAAAGAAAGTGTATTTATTTATAAGTAAATGTATTTAAAGAAACTACATAAAAAACTTTTATTAAAAACTTATTTTAAAAACTACTTTTTCTAATACCAATATAATTAAAATCTTTTTGAAATATTTCCAAATATAAGTAATTCTAAGCGAAAGAAAATTTAGTTTCACTATTGATCTGGATTAAACATACAATCATCAAAAGGAAATAAAAGTAAAAATCATTACTTATAAAGATTGATATATCTGTTTTCTTTGACATAAAATAAAGATTCAGAATAATTTAAACATATCTTTTGAAGTAAAATTTATTAACAATCTGATAACTGTTATTTACTTTTCTCGGTATATGACATTAAAATAATCAAAATATAAATCTTTTTTCTAACGTCCTGATAAGTAGATTATTCAAATATTTGTTTGATAAGGTTATAAATAAATTGAAATTATACGACTGGATCTTCCTTTTAAATTCTCTCTGACGGTAGATACATGAACTCGAACTATTTAAACGTAAAATGTATTCGGAAGGATTTGTTTAGATCGGAAAACGGAGTTGTGATAAAATAAACATTTAAATTCAAGACTTCTTTCATTAAAGACTGAAAAAGCCTTCTAAAATACTTTTTTTGTTATCATAAGAAATAAATTTTATATCTAATTGCTTAAAATTCTTCATTGTGATCATTGGTTTCCTTAACATTTTCTTTCTGATAAATTTCGAAAATATAAGAAATTACTTTAAAAGGATATTTAAAAATGAATCGCATTGCTTCAATAAATTATATATTTTATTTAGATTAGGAGTCTATAATAATAAAAATAATTATTCAAGATGAAGGAACAATTGTTTTATGATGAGACAGTGAAATAATTTGCATGTTAATTATGAACAATTTTATTCCAAAACTATCTGTTGTCATTTGTTATATTTGTAGTAAACTAGCCATTAAAACAATAAGAAAATGTGGTAGAGGGATAATACAATATCAGAAGCATTAAAACCTCACATATTTTCACTGGAAATTGCTGACTTCCAAGAAAGTTATGGTTTTGTCATCAAACGAATATGTCGGATTAAATTTAAAATACTTTTGCGTGAATAAATTACAAAATATTGAAAATCTGTAAAATAGTAAAAAAATTATTTCAATTCGAATTTCGCCAATTTTGTGAAATATTTGAATGTCATAAAATCAGAACATCCTATAATTATGAAATATTTTTAAAAATTAAACTGGAAAACAGGAATAATATTCATGCAACTTTCGTGGATTATAAAATATAAAAGCACTATAATTTATCAAAGTTTCCAAAAAAATATAAATGCTTTATATAATTCATAATGAATATGCATTGCCTCACCAAAACATAAAAAAGGTTTTAAATCAGAGTATTCAATAAAGGTAAAGTAAATATTTATAGAAGATTAGTGAGTGGTTGATTCTTTGTAAACTGAAGAAATTTCTGAGGTATTTTTTTTTAACTATTTATAGCGAATGCTCAACCAAATGTTCATTCAAAATTTTTAAAAAATAAAACACTTCTGACCTAATATTAGAAAAGTCGAAAAATTTTCATTTAATATTGCTTCTTTTTTTCCTTATCCATTCTCTCATATAATTTGGACTTTCTAGAGAATAATTTGGACTTTCTCAAGTTGAGTTCAATTGACATCCAGATAATGTGATATAATTCAATATTTTTAAACGAATGTAAATATGCTGATTTTCCATTCTTTCTTAATCAGAAATTAATAAAATATCATTTGATCGGAATTTGAAATTCCTCTTCCAGTATGAGTGATCTCTATTTTGCATAAAACTTTAAAATTATTCAGTAACTGAGCATTATTATTAGAAATAGGAGAAAAAAAAGGCTAAAGCAGTTTCAGCGACACTGAATTCAAGAAACATAATTAGCATTTACATTCTTAAAAATGGTAACTCAAACCATTATAGGTTCGCTTCCTAAGCAAAGTTCTTGTATTTTTTCAAGTTGTTATAATGTATTCATAAATGACTCTTTAGCCAAATAGTTCTTATTTTTTCAAAATAAATTTCTTTAAAGCTTCAATAGGCTAATTTCTGAAGACTATCATTTTTTCATTCTGTTAAAGGCAAAATAGATTAGTTCTGATTAAATTTCTTTAAGATGTATTTATTTTTGCTTATAACTGTTTTTGTAATTTTCTGCCAAGAAATTTCAGCTGGAAAGTATTCTTGTTGAATATGATTATATATTATTTCTTGGTGATTCTTAAATACTTAGAAACATTTGAGCCTTTCTTGTCGTTTCAGTTGAACATCAAGAAATCTTAAATAAGCTGCTTTTAAATATATTTAAAAAATAAAATTGCTGAAACACTGCCTATATCGTTACGTTTCTATAACATTCTGGAACTATATTTTACAGAAGAAATTCTTTTTCATTAATATCTTGATTTCTATAAATTCAGTGATGTTAAATAGGTTAAATTGTTTTAAATGAAATCACATCTTCTTAAATATTATATATTTTATTAAAAAAATGTAAATCTTGTTTCCCGAATACTGCTACAAATCTGTAGCACAAATAAAGTCCTAAATTCATGAAAAAAATAGGTCACAGAAAGATAATTAGATAAAAATTTGCACCAGAGTACCGTCTGAAAGACTTGGCACGGATATGCATTTTCAGTTTCCGTGACTTTTACTTCTGTTTTACTAAACAATGACGCTCTTTCAGAAAAGAAAAGAAAATGTTGGAAAAGACAGAATAATAAACAAATTCAGAAATGGATATGTTTTCATTACTGTACTTCCTAAATTATTTCCCGACTCTACTATTTCCTTTCACTTCCCATAATAGCTGTCATTGGTCAAGTAATTGCAACGTTCTCTTGAATAATAAATACCTTAATGACCCAGACTTCGGTGATTTCAGTGGAAATATCTATTATGTGCTTATTGTGCAATGAATACAATAATATTCATTTGTGTTCTAAAGCATTCATAAATAAATGTAACTTCTGCCCCCAATTTTTTTTCATGGATTTTAATGTGAAATACACATATTATTTCTTTACAAAAATAGCTTAATTAGGTCTTTGAAAAATACGAAATAGTATAATTAATGTCATCTTTTATAATTTATTAGTGAATAAATAATTAATGAGCATTGCGGTAATGTCGGTTTATCATGCGGTATTACTCATTTATTTGAGTAATACAGCATGAAGCTATAAAACTCCTTTTTAAATTTTCATAGATAATTACAATTAATGTTCTTAATTAATATTTTCTATTCTAAACAATTTTAATTTTTTCATCAATTTTTCGATAATCGAATAACAGTCTAGAATTTGGAGCTGAAAATACTATAATTCCAGTTTGTGTGGAATTTCTAATTTTCAACGATTAAGTCTTTTTTATGATTATAAAATCAAAGGACCAGAAAGGATCCTTAAAAATTCAAATTTAATTGCCTAATTCTATAACTTTTCGTCTACAATTTTGTCTTTTTTTAATTTTAATAAAATTGCATATAATTACTTTAACAAATCACCTTTCAAACTGAACCGGTTTTAAATATACAAATTGCAATTTATTAAAGGAATATAAGAATTTGTTGTTTCAAAAGCATCCAATGAGATAAATAAATTTGACCAGCCCATATTTTCTAATTATGCATGCATTACTTTATTGAAGGATAACAATTTAGTATATACCTGATGCTTCTATTATTCAGAAAATATTATATTGGTATCTTAACTTTCAGTTTTATCTGCGACTAACCACTAATACCCTGGGACATTTCATGGTATACCACTTATTGAATTCATTCCAATCCACAACTTGATCCTCCGTCTATTAAGGTTTAAATCTCATATCAATGCCAGCAGAACAATGAATTCCTATTAATTATTCTGAATTTGAAATCATCTTATATACATCTGTTTACGACGATGTGGGTTTGACTTTCGGCACTAAATATATCGATCTGGTTCTCATTCATCAAACGTTTATTAAAATTTTCATTCAACTTCTCCATTAGAACAGTGGAAGGAATATAAGTTTTGGCTGTTCCTTGAGTATTCATTGAGATTTTAATATATGGTTTAATTTTTTTTTTATTAAAAGTAAGGATTTCGATGAATAAATTGTCAAAATTAAAGAGAATATGATAATGCAATTCCGTTTGCAAATGTGTTACAATGCAAAGGCTGTGTCAGATACATAAAATCTGAAATATTATTTCCTGTTCACCTGTTCTCTGGTTTGTTTCATCACAAAAAATTAATCATAATCGAAATTTTTACAATGATGAAATAAAAATATTTATAAAAGTTGCATTTTATTTAGGAAATAAAATATATAAGTTTCGTAGAAAAAAGCGAAATATAAAAAAGGAATTATTGATAATAACAGAAAGCATAAATCAGAAATTAATTAAAGAAACAATTACTAAAACCTTAAAATAAATTCAATTAAATGGGTTTTAGATTAAGATACAGATATAAGGTGCGTTTTTTAAAATTTAAAAAAGATATCTGGTTCGATTTCATTTTTTTTTACTCAGCTGAAAATAATTCATAAAATAAGCATATGCTAAAAAAATAATACATACGATGCATACTTAATAATAGTATAATGCACTATCTTAATTAGAAATTCGCCAAATCTTCTAGTCGTATCTTCTAAATTCCATTTTTCAAAAAAAAAAAAAAAAAAAAAAAAAAAAACATGGTTCTACTTGTATATTGCTAATTTTTTCAAGCTTAAATTTACATACTATATAAATAGAAGGACATCCTTTGCATACTTTCCTAAATTGGTCACATTTATTCATTATGTTTTTTTAAATAAAAACCATGCTTTCTTCTTCTTCTACCTAGGATTTTAATGAAGAGAGAAGAAATAACTTTTCCTTCTTTTCACTACATTTTAAGATAGTACAAAGATGTAAGATGGTCCAATAAGACCATCTAAATGAGTGAATGTTCTTGCCTTTCCTCATTTGCAATGAACTTATACCTCACGAAGGTCATAACGTAATATAATAATGGTACAAAATTATTTATAAGATAATTATACTTCCGACAGATTAAAGCCACGAGCAGAGTGTAATTCCACAAACCTAATGGTACAATAAACGGCATCAACTCTTCAGGAAAGGCAACACATTCTATTGATTCTATCTTAAGCGAAAAATTAGCCAATATTGTATTGTTATCATAAATTATATTGTCATCAATATTCCAAAGTCATGCACAATGATAGAAAAGTGTATGCATAAAAATTAAAAGAGATATTTACTTCAACCATAGCACTATATCACGACTTAAACGGATTGATTTCGGAAAAATACTGATAAAAAATAAAGCACAATTTCACGGCTTGAAAAACGCGATTTTAAAATTTGTTTCGTTTATTTCTAAATCTTCTTCTGACTCAGGAGTCTCAAGGAATGTATGACAGTGAGGGATTATTGATGACTTGATTAACAGTTGTGAAATGGTTAATTATATCCCTCTCAATATACAACATATTCAAGTTAATGCTAATGTTGTGCTCAGAAATTGTAACCTAGTTCTGTCTGACAAAGCGTAGACTAGTTTAATTATAACTAGAATGTCCTCCCTTCTAAACTAGTAGGAAATTATTTTCAAGCACAGGTCAGGAAGAAAAAGTTTTATTATACCATATGGCTTAACATCACTAACTAATTTTTCATTTCTTCTACTATGCTGTAAAAATACATAAAATGAGATTGCCTGATTTATCTAGTACTTGTGTTTTATCAAACGTTGTTAAATGTAGAGATATTTTCTGAAACGTATTGAATAAGAAATGATTAAGCAGTTTAATAAAAATATAAAATCGATTGTCTCTCAAAGAGTTAAACTTTTTACGATTACAGCTGGAATAAATTTTTATGATAGAAGGTTATTTTAGTGCCTCACCTCGTAACTTGTGATCTTAGAAATAAAGCTTTAACAGCAATACGATTTAACCTAGTTTAAAGTCGAGACCACATTGTTGTGAGCTGATTACAAATTGTTGTGTGATGCACAAGTATTCAGCTTAGAAAATCAGACTGAATCAATACCACGACATGTAGAACTCCACTTGTTTGATGTTCGGAGTAGATGAGAGGGGGGGGGGGGGAAAGTAAAATATCCTTCGTATTCTTTTGTTTCGCAATTTTAAGTAATTTGGAAGAATAATTGCTTTCATAAAGTTTTACTGATATCGGAATAGAAATTTATTTTTCTGTGATTATTAAATTACCTATATTAAGAATAAGATGTCAACAATTTATTTTGAAAAGCAAATTGCAGTACAAATATGTTACCAATCCATTATTAATGTAATTTTAAATGAATAATATTAAATGCAAACATTAATTATCCCTAATAATGATGTATAATTTTTTCTATAATCCAAGAGGCAACAATCTCTAAGCGAAAGAATAAAACTTAAGGAATAAGAGTATTATAAGTAACGTTTTCAATTTTTGAGATATTAAGAGCTGGGAAAATTTAAAGATAGACTAAAACATGAAAAATACGTGGGTTCAGAGATTATTATGGCTTTTGCGGCTGATAAAAAAATTCTATTTCATATAATCTAGTTTCCTCAATGCAGAGATCAGTCATCATGATGACAAAAATGTCAATGCTTTTCTACTTTTAGCAGTGACTTATGATGGATATCCTGCTGAATGTTTTTTTTACTTAAACGAAAATCAGAATTTCATATTGACTTCAGAATATCGTGTTGGATTTACTTTCTACATAAGCTTTAAAAAAATCATTTTCTTATATTTTCATCCCGAGTTTTTTATTTTGTGCATTTGCATTTCATATTTCGCTGCGTAAGCAGTCATAATGTAATTGCTATAATGATGATAAGGAATGAGTTATTTTTACAAAATATTTTACAGGAATATGTCGTAAATATAAAAAAAAAAAATGTTTCAAAAAGCGAAATAAAAAGCAAATGTCTTTTATAAATTTTGCAAATACGTAGTGTTCTAAATGCTAATGTGCTATCGACATAATTAGAATAATATTTTCTTGTTCCTGTTTCAACAAGCAAGAAAAAACAAAAGATAATAAAAATTATATAAATTAGAACTATCGCGAAAATTATTGACGCTTGAAATATGTGAAGATTAAATGCAGTTATGTATTTATATCCATTTAAATTAAAATAAATTTCAAGTGCCTTAGAAAAACAAGGGTAAATAAGTTAAAAATATGATTACTTTTGAATAAATTTAAATTAGAGATATTTTCAGAATAATTATTGAATTTCAGTTATCTGTACTGTACAAGTTACGATATAGAATTTATATAAAAAAAAGAAATCATAAGGATTAAAATAAGGATGCGATGTAACGCTAAATCAAGAAAACTTTCTTTCGTATAAACACTTAAATAAAGGTTATTTGACGCAGAAGAATTGTTTTCCTATTTTATTCTTTAATATCTATAAATTGAAATAATCTTTAAGAAGAACTATTTTGAAACGAAGAAATAGAATGTTTCAATCGAATAGCATCTTGGAAGGATTTTGCAATCTCTTCAAAATGAAAATAAGGAAATATCAAATGAATTTACCAGATGTTACAGCGTGTTGTGCTGGTTACATTAAAATCCGATTTTAATGCATTTATATTATCGGTTTCAGCTTCTTCTTCGCTTATTCTGGTCCTCACATAAATAAAAAAATCATTTCCTGCTAACCATTTAAAGTATCTTAAACTTCTACAACTTCTCAAAATGTCTTAGACATATTTAACTATTTATTAAAAATTATGATGGTTAGAAAATTCTGTACTTTAAAAAGTTATCTGTGCTGAACCCATCCGGATTTTAAAGCATTTCCCAAAACCAATACATTGATATGAGAGGGCGACACCAAATCGATTATCTTTATGACATTGTCTCCTTAATAATATGACCTCTTTATTTCATAAGTTTCCGGATCTTTGCTATTTACGAGTTGTGTTGGTTTCGATTGATTACGACGTATTACCTTGTTCTTTTTATTCTTTAACCATCATCAATCAACGTGTTTTAGATAGGTGACAAGTTTTGCTCACATAAATTACATATCTTCTGATACATATAAAAATTCATGTTCCAACCATACTTGTTTTTAGTAAAATAGTTCGAATTAATTAACAAGTATAATTATTCACGATGAGTTATCAAAATGATCACATTTTTGATACTTTTGATTGACAGAAGCAGAATTAAAAGCAAGGGTAATGTATTTTTATTATTATTCTGTAACCTACGCTTGTCCTTGCCAATCGAAAAAATCTTATTTTGAATTCTTCATTATCCATGCTGGAGATCTCAACCGAACTTTCGTTCAAATATTTTGCTATTTCCTCAATTTCTGCATAGTTGTCTACGCTGAAAATGAGTCCTTGACATATTTCCACAGACTTTAACAAACATTTAAAATTATTACGCCATACCGCTAAATTTTAAATGATTATAAATTTTAATATGAATTTATAATATTACAATTAATTTTATGCTATGAATGCACTTTATCTTGTAAAAAACTGTAAGTGAGATTGATCTTTTATGAAAGCAATGTGAAAAATCATTTATTATAATGCTTTTTATAGTGACTACCAAATACTAATAAGCAAATGCCATACGTTGCGTCATGCTATTAATCTCGATATATGAAATATACCTGAAGGAAATTAGGCTTTGGGGCTATCAAAAACTCTCGTTACATAGATATAATTGCGCCAGTTATCCATAATATTTCAAATAAATTAATCATTTTTTCTCTTTAGATTCTGAAGCAACGGGGATATTAGAAGCAATTACAGATTTAACACATAAGTTTCTTTGTTTCTGCGGCACTTTGTTCGAATAAAAACTCAGTAATAGCCATTTTATATTCCTTTATGAGAACATTTTCGTTTAATGTGTTTCTTAACTTCTAGCTTTCCTACTGGATTGTTTTTCTCGCTCATCTAAAATCAAACAATATCTAACCTTTTATTTTTTTGCCACATTTAAAGAGCCTTTTAATGACTATATAAAATGTTTTAAATAAAATGCGAAATACTTTTTAACAAGTTATAACATTTGTTGATGGAAAATGTTTAAACGCTTGCAAAATGGAGCTATATAATTAAGAGCCTTTTTAATGCCACTTAAGAGCTACATTAACTTATATTCGGGCATATAATCTTTGAAAAAAGACCAATAAAACTTTTGAATAGAAATTTTTTATGCTCCGAATAGTCTGATTGCAATCTTATGAATGTTGCAATTACGATTATTGCTCAAAAAGAGATAACTTCAGTTAAGATCTTTTTTGATAACAGTAATTGATGCAATTTAAATCAAACAATTTTTCATTCTACAACTCAAAAATCCTTTCATAATTTATTTTCCAACTATCCTCATTATTAACTTCATTTACGTTTGTTCAGTTAAGTTTTAAGTTTATAAATTGAAATGTATTTACCGTTAATTATCGGTTATAATAATTTGTTTCCTCTCTAATTCATTACCAAATAGTGTTTCATTTTTTTTTCCTATTGTGTCATCCAATGAGTGGAAAAAATTGTTATTAATGTAGAACGATGTCTAATAATTAGTAGGGACTGTGGGCACTATAAAACAAGAGAGAGTTTATTTTACAATGAGTTACAAAGAGGAAAAAGACTCATTGTGGGTTATTATTTTTAAACCTTACTCTACAAATTCTACTAATATTTCATTCCGTTCACTCACCAGCCACGTAGGCTTCATTCTTAATAATCAGCTGCTCATATTGTAAAAACACAAAAAGGAAAATCGACTATAATGGCAGAAAGATGTTGTACTATTTATTAAAAAGTCTAATTTCAATAAAGTATTCGCTTTTAATATTCAATGACTAAAATACTATTAAAAATGGCTTATAAGAAAATTGCATTATGTTGAATTTAAAATGACGAAATTATCAGTGATAGAAGAACATGGAAATCGGTATGTGAAAGAAATATATTTATAGCTTTTAATACTGCAACTTTGTATTTTACAAAAGGGGTACTCTTTTTATTCTTAAAACTACCTTATTGAAAGATATTTTTAACTGCAATAACTCTTCAAATTTCACATATCAGTGAAGATGGTGTGGTGACTATATAAATAATTCTTTGAAAGATTATTGATCTTAGCAATGAAGCACAAAGTATAGATTTAATACGTAAAGTAAATATGATTATCTTAAATCTGAAAGCCTCTTCATTAAAACCTAAAAATGTGATGCTTTTCGAAATTGTAATTTCAAATTAATTTCTACAACATAATTCAAATTACATTGCTTCTTAAAATTTTCAAATGGAAATAAATATGCTCTGTAAATTTCTTAACTCTTTTTTTAATAAAAAAATATTTGCATACTTTTATAAAGTGATCCTCATTAAAAGTCTCATTAAAAACCCTATATATTGTAAACTCTTTTAATTTTTTAAATTCATTTTGTTAAATACTTTAATTTACAGTATTAGGGAATACAGGGTTAAGGAAAAAATTATGTCTTTCATTATATCATTCTAAGTACTTAAATATATTTAAAGGAATGAATCGTAATTTACCATATCGAGAAGTTTATACAATAGAAAAAATATTTTCCTAACTGCAGGCATTATTACAATGATGTGAAATGAATGTCTTATTTCCTGTAATTTAGCTTCTAAGATATTATTCGCCGCCACATTGTTAAAACCCTTCTAGACTACTTCAGCTTGAAAATTATTCCTTATAGTTTCCAGAATTAAAATTTCTTCCTTTACCAGACTTTAACTATTTTGATTCTTGCTAGAAATTGCGATTTATTCAAAAGATGGCTCTTATAAACGTTTTATTAATGTGATTACTTCTGTGCATACACATGACTTTTGATGAGCTTAAAATTTCTTTAAGATTCGTTTAGGTATAAATAATAGTAGAAGTATATCTATAAATATAAAAATTTTTGCAGTTGGGTATTTTTCTGAAAAAGGAATTGAAAATTAAATGCATTTTATATCTCACTACATATAGGTGATTCTGGAAACCATTAGAGATTATTCATATTGGAATGACCATTAGCGAGATATAGAAACATTACAAAAAGTATGAAAATAAAAATATCGTGGTAGGGAAAGGATTTTAAAATAATCCAAAACTGGTGCCATCGGTGTGCACCTAAAATTTGGGTATGCAGGATGGGAAGTGACACCTGAGGCAGGGATTGTATCGTGGTCGTTATTGGTCAGGTTGAGTCTTAATGATTTGTGAACACGGTCATTCAGTTTGCCCTAGATGTCTAAGCATAACAGGATATAAACTCGACATGATTAAAATTCTGACATATTATAAATGTTCTTTTTTTGATCTAGCAACAAAATATTGATGCTTCCCCGTAGCCTGAATCGAAATTATACAAACATACAGCTGGTATTGTATGTACTATAGTGAAAATATATCCACAAAACAATAGATAATATTTGCACTTATGTTTATAAATACTGAATTTTTTAAATAAGAAAATGAGAAAGAAAAAAAACTGAAAAACATTATTAAGGCGAAATTAAACCTTAATACTGATAATAAAATGTTATCTTCTAAATAATCCATGTAAAATTTACTTTTGTTTAAAAAAAAACTCTTGAAATTATAATTCTCTTTTCAAATAAGTTTTTACTCCACATTTTAAATACTTTCTATGGCTAGTATGATTTTACATTTATTTATTTTACTTCAAACTAACTAAGGGAATTAATTTAATAAATAACTTTATTCTCATTTTTCTCCATACGCCTTGCATGCACGCATCTCAATTTACTTGTTTACCGATTAGTTTAAACTTCTATATAAAGGAGCATTTTATATTGAAATGAGAAATTTTCAATGATTATTAACTGTGAGCTCTGTTTTGCCTATTTCCAAATATTTGGCACTGCAAAGCCACATATAGACCTTGTACCGGCAAAAGGGAACCAGAACTAATAGCAATTAGTATCATCCATTGAAACAAGTGGTGTCATTTTATCAAAATAGAGAAAAGTCTATTTCCTATAAAATATGTTTACATATTATTCACTCACTCAAAAATAGACACTAAATACGTAATGCCTTTCCGTTTTATTGATCACGAGACCTCTTAATACAAGAACTGGATATCTCTCTTAGAATTTGACAGGAACGCAAATTTAAATATATGTCTAGATTTTGAGGAAACCAGCAAATTTGAATCTCTGTGAGTTAATACACCAGTAAACAGGAGATGGTGGCAGGCACATTCAGATGCATAACTAGAGGTGGAATCGTTACCGGTTCGAAAAATGGTGACGATGAATTCTGAAAATTTGCAAAGGTAATGTAAAATATTCTGGAAAGTTTCCAAGTCTTATTTATTCCGTTTCTTAGGTCGCAATACTGCATATAAATTATATTCAAAGCATACAAAATAAGGACAAAAACAGAAGTTCTACGACTAGAGAGAGAGCATTTCCTTCCATCTTGACGTGATCATTTCTGTATTTTAACAGGGAGATGGAGTGGGAAATAATGTGCAATAAGTATCGAAAAAATCTTAAGATGGGTAAAAATAGAACAGATGGTCTTTATTCAAGAAGAATACGAGCAGAAAGCGTCAGTCAGTGCTATTCAATAACAGAAGGAAAATTTTGGTCAGAGTCTTCCAGAAATTCTGATTTCTCTCAGGCACAAAAGAATAATAGCTTTTTTATCTACCACATACTAAGTTTCCATTTTCTTTTATTGCCATAAAAGAGGTTGGTTTTGTGTTTAGTTTGGAAGAAGTGCTAGAAAAAGAAATTTTATCTACAATGTTGACTTTAGGTATTGAGCGGATAATGGCTTCATGTCGTTCGTGAAATCTCAGTAAAATAAAACTTCATAATTTCAACAACTTATAAAAGACAAAAGATTATAAATATCCTATAAAAGAATAATAATCCTATTTCTGTTTGGAATATTTATTCATATTAGTGTCTGGAATTGATGAAAGTATTTATTACTACTGAAACAACAGATGCTTAAATAAATTTCAATAAATTTGTAAATGGTAATACTCTGTATGGAAAAAATATTTTATTCTTAGATAATTTTAATACTTAAAAAGTTATAAAATTCGAGATATTTCTTAATATTTTTCAATGGAAAGTAGAGTAAAAATAAAATCATTTGACAGACATCTCAGAATATCGTAGAATATTTATTTTATTCAAACCAATTTAAATAATTGTGAAATTTTAATAATGATATTATCTAAAACAAAATATCTGTTTTTAAGAAGTATGTTAGAGTTATGATATTTGTTATTTCATTTATGTATCAAAGACACAAATACTTTTTATTACTGAAATTTGAGAAAATCGCAGTCATTTGAATGTAAATAAGTTACTTAAGCTGCAACAACTTTCTCCAAGATTTATTTCATATTCACGAACAAGCTAAATTCGAAAATATGCTGAACGCCAGATAATGTATTGATTTCAAAGATTTTGTCTTTTAAACTATACATTTATTTAATCGCAGTTATAAAAATCTATAAATATCAGTTCAGGAGCATATAAAACGAACTTTTATAATTTATTTCCAATTTCATAGTTATTTAATCCAATTACTATGCAATCTGTAATTGGCTGACTAAAATTATATAACACGTTATTAAACATAAAGAATATTCAGCAATAAAACATGTTTGTAAATGATTATTTTTTTTTTCAAAATTTATTTTAAACAATCGAAAGAGTAAAAGTTGTTGACTTTAACATTGGGCAGTGAAGACTAAATAAATTTTATTATAAATATTTGAGAATGAGATAATTTTCTTTACTGAACTGAAGCAGATAATTTCACTAAGCATGGAAAATTAATTTCTATTATAAGAATAGCATTAATCGATAAAAAGTCGTAGATTTATAATAAAGAATACAATGCTTGTAAAGGTATTCATAAAACAGATTTTAACCTTAAAAAAATACAATCATGTAAAATTTATTATTTCAGATTATTTATGCTTTTACAAACTATATTAAATTGATAGAGTTCATTTTCTTATTAGAACTATTAAGAGAATAGAATGAAAGGGATAGATGTTCAAGTAAAATAAATTTAAAAAAAAACAAATTTATTGGAAAATTAATATTTAATTGAGTTAAATGAAAAGGCATATTTAAGATTTACCAATCAAACGATTTTATCTACACCTGTTAAGAACTACACATTTGAAATTTTGTATTATAATTCCACTTTACTAAAACAATTATTGATTTTGTCATTTTTATTAGTATTCTGGTTATAATTATTGCTTTTCCGTATACCCTTATGACAATTACAAAAGTTGGGATATTAATTTTGAAAAGTTAATTTTTATAGACTAAATTTTTACTTAAAAAGATTAGTAGTTAATTTTTAGATATAAAATTATTATTGTCGTATAAAATGCTAAGCATTGTTCAATTCTAGTCGAATTTCTAAGGGTTCGTTATAGAAAAGAAATAGATTATGATGCTATTTTAAAATAAAACATGGATTTTTTTTTCTAGCCTGCTCTAATCAACGCTTTTCTTAAGATTTAACTTTTGCTTTTTATTAATAGTTAGCAATAAAACATCATAATTACAAACATTCTCCAGAGATTATTAAATATGTGTTAATCACTAATGAATCGAGTTTCTATGGCATTTTAGGAACTGTCAAAATATTAACGTATATTTTTTTTCCATTTTTTTTCTGTGAGATTACAGAACTCATTTAGTGTATTTCTTGATCTTGAAAATGAATTGATTTTCTAGCGGAATTTACTTTTGCTTTATGACTATTAATTTCTATTTATGAAAGGAGAGGCACAATATCAAAATGTATTATTATATCACCGACAGTTGTGAATAATTTTATTTAATAAAATTGATGAAATCGAAGCTTTAAATATTTTTATCTGAACCATTTTGATCATTCTGATATCAGAGAATCATAAATTTCAAAGAAGCAATTAACAACAAAAGTGGATTCAATAATCAGTAAAGCATTCCATACCCTTTAGGATGACTAGAAATTCTTTTTAGATAAAAGAAAAGAGGAAGAAACTATCGGATAAAAAACAGCGTAATATCGAATTTCGATGGAATTGGCTTCACTTCTACAAGTTTGAAGTTTAATCGTCTCTTCCCAAGAGTCGCTAGTTACATTTTGATCTTAGTTTGAAGATTGTAAGGTATCGGCATTTGTTATTTTGACGTTAGTTCAATGATATAATTTATCTCAGGATTTCTGAGTCCAAAGTCAGTATAGACGTGACCAAAAGAAATTTATCTCTTAAGAACTGAGATTTATTGAATTCTGTAAGATGTATGTTTCAAGTTATGAGAAGTACATGTACCTCGCGTTTACTACGGTTGTTAGATTAAACATCGTGTCAGGTAAATCAGTGCTATACGAAACAAAGAACTGGAAAAAGAACAAAACAAGGTGTCCGAGAGTTCTTGGCCGCATTATAAAATTGTGCGAAAGAATAATTAAGAATGATAGTGCTTCTTTGGTGCTTCCTAAGATTAATATAACTGATAAAATTTTATTCCATAACATTATAAGAATTCGATAGATGGCACTATGGCTTGATGATGATTTAATAAGAAAATTTCACTTGCGACTCATGTCAGTTTCAAAATTAATTTCCTTCGAATTTTTTCCCATTGGGTTATGGAAAGAGAGTGTGCATCAGATGTATTGCAATAAATTGCGGGGCTTAAAGCAGCCTATCACAATCGTTATTCAATCTAAAACTTCTCTAATGCTTGTAGATGTATAGCCGGAAATCGAGTATAGCTTGGGCATACTATGCGCAATTAAACGATCTCACATTGAGATGTATTGAATTCTAGTATAAATAATTAGACTTCTTGCTTGTAAACAGTTTTTGTTTTAGAGAATTATGTAATCTGTCTATGATTCCTCTAACACCCTGTATTATTTTCCAGAAATTAGTAAAATATATCATTAATTTTTTTCTAATAAATAGAAATATTTTCAATAACTTAAATTTTATTAAATAAAATATTTTTTATTAAATAAAATAATATTTTTGTCTTCTTTTATATTAAATTCTTTTAATTAAAACTGTTTTTGTTTATCTTTCTAAAGAAGTTTTCATGATTTGAAGTTTCTCCGAGATGACCTTAACTATTCAGCTCATTTCACCTTCTATTCAGCACATTTTTAAGATGATATCATCTTTAGAGTTGAAATTCATAGTTTAGATGTAAAATTTTGGCATAATTTTGATCTTCTGGGGAAAAATTTTCATTAAGAAACTACAGCTCCAACACTTTAGCGATTTTTCTCTATGTATTTTAGATCAAATGCTTAACCAGTTCATTTTTACTAGGACTATTCAGCTCAGAAATGTATTAAAATTGCCGTTTCTACCTAATATGAATTGTCAATCTATTCTTCTACCAATACTTGTGATATATTTGACAGTAATATATTGAAAACCTTCACCTACAAGAAATGCAGCATGTAAGATCAGTTTCATAGAAATTTCCCTTATTTTCAATAAGCTATCGTTTGATATTTAACACTTTTAATTTATAGAATTTTATTAAAACATTTACCTCATTTTTGAATCATATTAGAAAAGTTATGTACTGTAAATTGGTTTTCTAATTCTTTTGATGCACAGACTTACCATAAATCAAAATTATTTATTAAATGAGAAATTGATAAACTTTAGATTTCATGTTCAGGTATAAACATTTGCAACAAAGAATTACATGAAAATTATGCATATGAAAATTTACAAAGTTTTATATATTTTACTGCATTATGAAAAAAAGGACATCGGTAATTTCTAGTTTTGTTAACTAAAATATACAAATTCAGATGGACATTTCTATAGCAATGAAGCTTGCGATTGATCAATTGCATTAAAGGTATTATTGAAATTTCAAAGTAATTTAAACATTTATTAATCAGAAAATGAGTCAAATAGTAGATTATCAGGCTGGTATTACTCCATTCGTCAAAATACTTGTTACTATTAATTGATGATTTTATTTCAGAAATTAAAATATACCGCCCTGAAAAATATTTTTTTCAAAAAATTTCAATGGATGAATGTGATTGACTTTCTCTCCATTTATGAGTTTTGTTTCTGAATGATTAGTTATGGTTTATTATCTTGCGCCCTTTTTTTTTTCCTTCAATGTTGTTCATTTTTATCTTAAAGCTGGAATATAATTTCTAAGACCCTCTACACCACCATCTTTTGTATCTGCAGCATAAATTGAGTTTTTATGAATTTCCTCCAAGTTCAGATTTATAAAGGGTTTATTTATATTCTATACGAATTTTTAACTTATTGATTCACAGATGTTTTACTGAAATATTAATTTTCTTATGATATTTACATCCCATCAATAAATCAGTATTTATTTATGAACTCTGTTATGTCAACAAATAGTAAGAATCATCTATTTTTAATTTTACATTCATAATCTAATTGTAAATGTAAATTAACATGAATTACATATTAAAAATTACTCATCATATCAAAAACCAATCAATAAGAAAAATATAATTAAATCACGCAGATCTCTACATAGACAAATAATAAGTACAAATATAAAAGTCCTGCGTGTATAGATATATAAGCAACACAAAAAATGACAATTATTATTAATTTATACCTGATTATATTTTTATATTCTGAGTATATATCCGAGATATTAACGAATATCATCGAAGTTACACATTTCAACTTTTTCGAAAACTTTGCTTTCTTTAATAGTTTGCCAAACATAAAATAAAATTTCAAGAACCACTGAAATTTTAAACTGGCAAACTTTACAAAAAATTAAAAATTGCTGTTGAATTTGCTTTTCCCAATGGTATCGCAATAAACTTGAAATATTTAATAATTTTAAAATATTAAAGTCATCAATATGTTTTCATGCTTAAACTTAATAATACTACCATGAGAATAGTGCGATTTCCCCCTAATAAAATGGCTAACGGCTGTTCTAGCAAAACATAGAACATAATTTGATTTTATTACTTAAAGAAGTTACTCCTTTATTCTCTTTCATAATAATTTTTTAAACTACGGAATTAAATTAGTTAAAATTCGAATAATAAAATATTAACATTAGGAAAATTACTTAATAATAGTACTTAACATTTATCTTATTACATTTTTAATTAATAATGTATATCCATTATTTTACATAATTCTTTTATATTTAATATAATTGATTGTGCATTATATATTTCTACAAATATATATTAATTAATTAACTATTAGAAAATATTAAATTAAACACATTCTTTGAAATACATTGAAAATTATTATATATATCATCTCAAATTATCCCGATCCAGTTGGGGCACAAATTAATTTTTAATTTATTTAAAAAATGTATTTTTAAAATTATTTTTATAGATATTTCATTAATATTTAAATTAATTTTTCTTCGTAGCATAATATTAGCCCTAATTAGATTGAAAATTGTTGCAGAAATACTTAAAAAAATAATAGGTTTAAATTGCAATTTTATATTCACCTCAGCAATCAATACATATTAATATATGCGATTTTTTTATCCCACGAAGAATATTATAGGGAATAGCGCTTCTAACTGTTATGGGTTATAGTTTACAAGGTGTGTGTATATAATATATATATGAATACAAAAAACATGAATGCAAAAAATTCAAAAAATTATAATAACTGTTTATAGATCATCTCTAGTGAACATAATAATGTTAAATATAATATAACACAAAATTAATTCGTCACCTTTCAATCATATATGTTTGAAACGTTTATTTGTTTTTTCTCAATAAATTTAATTAATTTGCAACATGATTAATAAGACAATTTGTTTTATAAGATTATCTTTGAGTATAAAAAGTTTTCTAGCATGCATGAATTCCAAAAAGCAATAGTAGTTTTTTTCTAATTTAATGATTTTAATTAAATAATGAAGTTAAATATTTTTTAAAGATATCTATGATTTATATCTGTTAATTATATATAAATATTTATACAATTTATAAAGATATTATTTTATTCTTACCTTCACATCTTCATGAAGAAAGAACTGCTTTCCAGTTTTTGAACACAAATCATTCGATCACCGGAACAGGAATAATAGGCTTTCAATAATCGGATTTTCCCAAAAATATTCTTAAATCCTACTTTGTTTCTTCTTTTTTGGTTATTCCAATTTAATAAGTTCCAGAATAACCAATTAATCACCATATCTATTTAATTGTAAATGAAACTTTAAGGTGATATTACACAATTTTCTAGAAACTGTCAATTCTAGAAATCAGTCGGCACATTAATCCCGCTATACAATGAAATGATCCAAATAATTTTATGCCAAAACTAAAGACTGATGATTCTCTAGTCAGATCATCATAAAATATCTCCTCCTCAGAATTGCACAAGACATGAGACTGAAGGACGCGAGCTACTTGTCTAGTCGTTCCCATTACATATAAATATTTTTCACCACTTCCGCTTGGTGTAAATGTCAAGATGTGTCTTTCCGTCTAACAAATTCACATTCCGATGCCATCGCGAAAGACAGAAGTCTTCTTCAAGTCGACATTCCATAAATTTACGGAACGAGCAAGACTGCAATATTCGATTTCGTGGGAATAGCATGCTATTATTTTCAGTCCTCTATAGAAACATTCATCTCATAATTGACTTTTTAATTACTATTTTTAGATTAAATGTACTCATTGCATACAGTTTATGATTGTTTAACTGCCTTATTTTTGTACAAGCCCTTTTTTAAGATTTTGATCAGATAAAACTAAGATATTACAAATTCAGAAATATTTCATATTAGAAAAATTCGTCCAAAGTTGGTATTTGATTATTTTTTTCTGTTTAAATGACTTTACTCTAGACATTTTGCTGCAATATTGCTTTTTGTACTTTTGCCCAGTTTCCATGCATATATATGTAAAAAATATATATGTTAAGCAGAATGCATGTGCGACAAGCAGTGAAGAGACTTGGCATTTTTAAATTCGTTTTATTCTGTCGCGGGAGGCAGGCATGATTATTTACAAGAAGGCACGAACAAGGCACGTTGCAAAAGCAGAAGTTGGGGAAGAAGAGCGAAATAAAATATCCCTCGTCTTATATAGCATGAGATACGCATAGGAAAAATATTTTTTTTACAGTGCTAATATTAGGTCTACCGGAAAGTTCTGTCCGCTCCGGTTACAATCATAACTGGGGATGAAAAATGGATTACCTATGAAAACATCATAAGAAAAAGGGCATATTGTGAACCCGGAAAACCTGCCCCCTCTACCTCTAAACCGAAGTTGAGCCTGAACAAGAGAATGTTGTGTATATGGTGGGACATTCGAGGACCAATACATTTTGAGCTGTTGAAACCAAACGAAAGGCTAAATTCGGAGAGGTACTGTCAGCAATTGGATAAATTAAAAACAGCACTCCAAGAAAAGAGGCCGGCGATGTTCAATAGGAAGGACATCATACTGCTCCGTGACAATGCCAGGCCACATGCTGCTTTGGGGACTCTTCAGAAAGTCGCAGAGCTAGGCTGGGAAATTCTGTCGCATCCACCATACTCCCCGGAACTATCACTATCTGATTATCACTTGTTTCTGTCCTTACAAAATTTCTTGCAGGGCAAACAATTCAAGAACGAAGAAGATATCAGACAAGCACTGGTTCAATTTTTGGCCTCTAGAGATAAGACATTTTTTAAAAATGGGATATACAAATAGCCATCACGCTGGCAAGAAGTCATAAATAATGATGGCAATTATATTATTCAATAAAGTTTATCCGAAGTATGAAAAAATGTATTCCTTTGTTTCATTCTAAAACGGACAGAACTTTCCGGTAGACCTAATATATTATTAAGATTCTGATAGGGATTTCTAACACATGTCAATCACAATTAAGGGAAACACAAGGATCTTTTAAAAAGAATGTTCTTATTGGACATTTTCTAGCCCTTCACCCGGAGTGCGAGAATATGTCGGCGTTTTACCGATTCAGCAATTTTACAAAGCTTCTCTTGAATTAATTAAGTAGAAACAGTGGAATTGAATCAGGAAATAAGAGAATATTTTAGAATGAAGTTACTATGGGCTATATTAAGACAAAATCATGGAAATTAATTAAATTTAAAATAGAATTTTAAATATCATTACATATTATATATTACAGGGTGGTTATAATTAAAGTGTTTGAAGGACTGTAAAAGAAAAACTATTTAAGAGTATGTTGAAGAAATTTGGTATATATTATATTTACAACATAGGGATATGAATTACACACAAAACAAATTAGTTCCTATTTTGCAATAAATGGCGCTTTAAATTATTAAAACTTCACTTTTAGAATCTTTATGATGATAAAATTCATGTACCATTCAGTATAGCCATGACTTTGTCACATGTAGAACGTGCTCTGTTAGTAAAATGTTGCTACCAAAAGAATAGGAATTATAGTGCTGCTTTGAAAGAATATCGCCATCTTAAAGATTTGAGAAAAGGACTGATGTCTGTGAATGGCTTAAAGAAAATGATTAATAAATTCGAAGCTACAGGAGAACTCGGACTTCTCCCTGGAACTAGAAGAAGATCTGTGAATCAGGAAGTTGTGGAAGAGATTAGGGAAGCAATTGATTCAGAGTTAGTGAATCATCTACCTGTAAGCGCTAAAAGTGTAGCAAGCACTTTATCAAAACCATGGGCGACCGTACGCAAAGTTTTGCCCTACATTTTAAGATTCTATCCGTATAAATTCAAATTTTGCAGTATTTGCAACCAGGCTATCCACAAAAGAATGGGCGTTGGATTCGCATCCTTTGGGTTGTGGGTTCGAACCCCACCGGCCGAAGACTTCGTATATGTGGCGACTGGCTCACTTATCAATCTTTCGTGGTCACACAGTCCTCCATGTCGGGAGTAATGCCACTGGGGATACTGGTTCAGAGGTGATCGTTCTCAGATTCTGGTCTAAATTACGATCTGTGGATGAGTGAATGAAATGCATGAATGAAGTTCGTCGCGTAAAAAGGATTTTGACGCGTGAGTAGCTAAGACGTACTCTTGGTTCTAGATGTCTCTACGGAAAAAAAGAGACGGTCTCTCGGCTTAAAATTACTGACTTCGTCAGTGGGATTGTCTATGACAATGCCATTAGAAACAACAACAAAAAATTGATTTTGCCAATTTCATTCTGGTTGAAATTGATGAAGGCAGATCATAGATTGAAAAGATTTTTGGAATGAAGTGATGATGTGTGATGAAGCACATGTTGCTTTATCCGTACTAGTCAACTCCCATAACTGTAGAATATGGGGATCATCCAATCCGCATACCGTTTTTGGGAAACCCTTGCATTCAACGTTTGTTATAGTTTGGTGTAGCATGACTGCTAACTTTATTAATGGTCCTATTTATTTTCGAAAATCTTACACCAACAGGGCTAGTTCGCTGCGCCGTAACAGACACTAGTTACATTCAAATTTTAGAAAGTAATGTGATTCCTACTTTGCAAGACCAAAACTGCCTCGATTAAACAAAATTTATGCAAGATGGAGCACCACCTCACATTGCTTATTGTGTTACACAAGTGCTTCACCGAGTTTTTAGTGAGGATCTTATAGTTAGCAGATGTTTCCAAAATGCGTGGCCACCTCGTTCACCTGATTTGAATCCTTGCGATTTCTGGCTATGGGGATATTTGAAAGATCGTGTCAACAAGGACAAATCTAACTCTGTTGTTGCTTTAAAAAGCAGCATTACTAGACATGTCCTAGAAATTCAGCAGGAAACATTAGGTGCTACTGTGGATCACGCTGTCTTGCGTCTACAGTAATTGATAGGACTTGAAGGATATCATATTGAACAAATATTGTAATACGCATTTCATATTTTAATAAAAAAATGTTATAATTACAATGTATAAAATATTGTCATTAAAAAGAGCCACCTATGACAAAAAATTGACCTAATTTTTTTCATTGTGTAATTCATTTCTTCATGTTGTAAATATAACATATACCAAATTTCTCCTACATACTCCAAGTAGTTTTCTTTTTGCAGTCCTTTAAACATTTCCACTTTAATTATAACCCCCCTGTGTGTGTGTGTGTGTGTGTGTGTGTGTGTGTGTGTGTGTGTGTGTGTGTGTGTGTGTGTGTGTGTGTGTGTGTGTGTGTGTGTGTGTGTGTGTGTGTGTGTGTGTGATTTTTTTTTTCAAAATAAATTATCCTTTTTTTTTCAATATTGCGATATTCCAATATTACATCCAACAATAAAATCTGCTAAGATTCTTATTAAAATTTTAGCCTAATTAAGAATTATTGATTCTAATTAAGAATTATTATTGGAACCTTTAATAAATAAATGTCCATATACACAATAAATTATTTAAAATGTGCTTATTACCATTGAGTTAATTTAGAATTATTTATGTTTCACAGTTAATATTAACATCTAATTAACAAATTTAGAATTATTATGTTAACATTAATTAATTATGTTAAAATTATTATTATTATTATTATTTTTTTGCAAAATATGTTTTTTTAATCTTATTTTGCAAAACATTTATATTCTAAATACTGTTACCAATTCAAGGTGATTTAATTGAAATTTTCTATTCTCGAAAGACAACTTTATGTATGATATCTCAATATTCGAATTTTCAAATATTTATTCCGTAGAATAATGGTGCAAAATTTAAAATTACCGTTACTAATATCGTCAGAATTTACAATTATGTTTGTATTCTTAAATAGAAGAAATTACAACATTTTATCTTTAACTGTGCCTCTAAGTTAAATCATTTATATTTCAATTTGATAAAAGTTGAAACATTTAATAATGTGCTGGATATAAATGGAGACTTCATTTTATTGTTCAAAGTATTCTCGCTCAAGAGCAAAAATTTTCGAACAAACTTAAATTTTTAGAGACATTTGTCGAAATAATATTAAAAAAATCAAATCTCCAATTTGCGGCAAATGATTTTTCTATCAAATGTAACAGAAAAATGTACAAATAATGTTAAATGTCTTTTGTTATTAGGCCTGTAATGTAATAAATTTATTATTACCTGTTATACCCCTGTATATATTTAAGAATACAAATCTTATTAGCATCTTTATATAATGATTTATATATATAAATTTAAAAAACTGAATTTTACTATTAATTTCATTAAAAAAATTTAACACCTATTCAACAGCTTCTTTATTGCAGTTTTATTAATAGGTCAAGAGCAATCATTTCTAATTAAATACTGAATCTAGCCAAATTTTTCTAATACTTATAATTTTTTTATAACTATATAAAATAATTCAGCAATTATGAAAAGAAAACCTTCTTTAATAGTTGGCTAAATCTTTGTCAATATTTTTAATTTGCATTTAGAAAATTTTAATTAATGTTACATGAAGGAAATTAATATGATTTGGGACTTTAACACAGTAACATTTTATCATGTATTAATACTCTTATAATATCTATAAATATGCAGAAATTCTAAAATAAGATTATTAATTTTAAAAGCTTTTCAAAAAACACCGGCCACGGTATAAATATCGGTGAAATTTTTTAAAGAATTATTCGGCAGTTAAAGGATATTTAAAGCTGAGTTTTGATATCTATACGCCTTTTTAAATATTTTAAAACGATCGATATACTAAAAAAGTACGAGTTAACGCCTTTAATAAATTAAGGACGAAAAGCTTGTGTTTATGAAAAAAACTCTTATCCCGCTTAAAAGTAATCTGATTTATGATGTTTATAAAATTTTGAATGACGATATCTTACTTACTCGGTTAAGCTATAAAAACGCTTTTTACGGAAAATGTCATGAATAATGGATGACATTAATTTAACTTCAATCATCCACACGTCAATGAGTTAAAGAAATTTTGCCTCCTTTTTTATCAATTTTTAAAGAAAAAGTTTGGAGTTAAAATCTGGTGAGAAAAGTCTGTGCACCCAGAATATTAAATTCAGTTCAGAATCAATACTTAAAAGAGAAATATTTTTCATATAGGGAAAAACATAAAGACCTCCGTAGATCACTGTTAGGATTGAAAATAATACTGACATATATAAAATAAAATGACAAAAATAATAAAAATTATAATGTTAAAAACGATATAATATTTATCAAAAATGTTCTTTAATGGATAGATTGAGTATTCAAAACTTACTTCTATAATTATCATATAAAAGTAATAAATATCATAGAAAGAGACTATAAAACTACTTTTTAGAATGAAATGGCAAATTTTTAAACATGTTTGTCATTGCCTGTTTCACCAGTTAGAAAATATATAGTTTGAATGCACAAATTCGAAAATAAATAATCGTATCTCACCATTTTATTTAGAGTAAAGCAATAATAAAATATAAATTAAAATGGTATCAATCACCCACTACAACACGAATAAAAAATCTTTGGCGTTTGAAAATAAATGCAAGATTATCCTTCGGTCATTAATATGTCTATATTATCAGCAATAAACAATTCCTCTTCATAAAGCAACAGAAATTATATATTTATTAACATATATCATTAGAATGTGAAATAAATTATACACTATTGAAATTATTGTAATTATAACGCGATAACTCTCTTTCGAGACACCTAAATTTTTCTCAAGATAAAGATGGGAAGCAACTAGCGAAAACAAAGTATACTAAGCAAAACAATAATGGTCACCATGCTGAAATGCAAGTCCAATGATTATGAAAATTGAAGAAGCAGAGAGAAAAGATGACAGGTCATGAATTCTCAAACACAGTTTTCTATTTGTTGAAATAACGTACCTGTTCTAAATTATGCTTCTTTAATCAGAACAGTTTGATGTCCTTGAGAATCTTGAAGCTCATTTGTGTATCAATTTTTGAATTTATTTTGAAATTAGGGATTCATTTTAGAGACACTTACAGCATTTGCTTTTCGAATGGCTCGATGTTAGCACATCGTTTTTGATGTCATTTCATTATTTTTTATTACATTTTAAATTTATTTTCTCTTTACCTAAGACAGCATATCGATATTCGGTACCCAATTGTTATCTTAGAATGGGAAATCATCTCTGCATTGCCGTTCTGAGAGGCTCTTTACCCTCTCTTTTTATCGTCACTCGAAGTCACCTATTTCTTTTTGAAGCCGAATTCTCCCTTCAAATACTTAATGCCATCAATATCTTCATGGTTTTATGTTTTCCAAACCCGATAGTTGAAGATTAATCTGTCTACATGTCTAGACTCATATAATCCGATTTCTCTTTTATACCTTAAGGTGTAATGGACCTGATTTCAGAAGGTAGGTAACCTTACATTTATGACAGGAAGTTGCAATTTATAACATTTGTGATTTTAAGAATTTCGTCCCTTCTTTTAAAATATACTCACTGTTCAGTTCTTTCAATTGCCGATTCATCAAAAAATTACTATGTGCTGATTTTTAAATTTAAGATTTTTTTTTCATTTGTGATTATATTTGTGTTTTATAACACATTCTAAATGAGCTTTCCTCCATTTCTTCTTTTTTTTGTTGATCATGATCACAGTGTAAACAACAAAGGTTTAAAATGTCTTTCAAAAATATTACCTACACAATGAAATTTTGATTAAAATAAATTTACATATTCAGTGAAGCATGTATTTTCCTAGTTCTTCAAAGGATGTTCTGGATATTATAAAACTTATAAATGGAGTATGAGTAGAATTTTTTATTTCATACCTATGAAATAAATAAAAGAATCTGTCTCATTTCCATTAGTTTACTGTTCCTGCTTACAAAATATTATTAAAAAACTCAGTAAACACAAAGAAGCAAATATCGTGAAAAATGTATGAGTTGTGCAGCATTATCAGTAACGTATACCTTTCATTCTGTGAAAACTTCTAATAAAACTAGAAGTCTAGTATATTCAAAACTTTATTCAAAATATATGAAAAGCAATCTGACAACATTTCTTCTTATTATTTCTTATAAAATACCATTTGGCACAGTTTAAAAACTGAAAAACTCGCCTCTACTTTAAGGCTCAGTCAACATACATTGTAAAAAAATTATTCAGTGGACTTATTTCTATTCCAAACGGCTTGTAAATAATGACACAAATAGAAAATTTGAACAAAATGCTAAATACAGTTTTGGTTGCACTCATAATAATTATGCTACGTATCTTATCACACGGCTTTCATTCATGTAGTAATTCATTTCATTACCGTATAGTACAGATTGAAGTGAAGCATTCTTTATGGATAACTGCAGTTTGTTGACTACACTACAAGAAGGCGTTAATATAGAGTCCACATCTTATACCAACATCATGAAGACAGAAGAAGAAATTTCCGAAGTTTTAGATCGCCATAATTGCATGTGGATATAGAATATGCACTAATGTCTGCGGACATACTTTGCTGTGCCTGACGTAAAATGAACTACCGTATAGAGAATATCCTCGAAAGCAAGGTGAAACATATAGGGTAATTATTACATACGCAAATGTAACTTAAACCCTCACTCATTTCTTTCTATGTCAAGGTCATATTCGTACTTTCTATCTAAAAGAAAGTTATAACCATTTCCATTGTGGTTCAATGTTTGAGTATCCCTTATTAATTTCAAAAATATCTGCATACAATCTCATTCCAAAAATATGGATAAATAAAAAAATCAGTTTCCCTTTTCATATACTGCGTACCGAAAATCTAAGTGCATTTCATTCAAAATAATGATATCTTCTGATCGCAGCTAAGTATTTTTAAATAATATAATTCCATGGTTTGTAACTTCATACTTTATGAAAACTTCAAACTAAGCAACTAAAATAATTTGCTATTCTTTTTTCCCTATTTCCTTTTCGCAGAATCATCTATAATGTACATCAATTCATCAAGAACAATTTTAGTTAACATGTTCCACATCATTAACGAAAGGTCAGACGAATTCCTTCCATAATTTAGTAAAACGATTCATTAATGCTTGAATGCGTCACCAATAACTTAGCTATGCCGTAGATTATCGCATATCATATTTATTAATCTAACACTTTAGTAAAACACATGAAAAATTATTCCGCATTGAGCTTTTAGAGAAAGTGTCTATAAAATTTGAGTAAAATTCCATTATTTTGAGTTACAAGTTGCTTTTCTTTTTAAATTTTGCCATGTATGATCTTTTTCTTCACTCAATATATCCAATATATTTTGCATGCTGATTAATTCAGTAAATGGATAATTTTACAGTTTTTCTGTCTATCACGAGTCAATTTACAGAATAACTATTCAAAGTGTAGAATTATTAATTTATTGCTCACTTCATCAGTTATTTCATAAATTAATTATGTATTCTATTATTAATGAATTATACATTTCAACGGTAACATGTAATTTATGTCTAATAAATGACAGCTCAATAGAAAGCATTGCGTGTAAATGAAAATCATATTTTCGACATTCTTTACCAAATCGGTAAAGTCAACACCATTATTATTATATAATATTCATAATAGGTTGAAAATGTTGTTTTAATTTCGGACAGTTATTCTCAATTCACACTCTTTTAATTTCAGAATTTTGAAGAAAATTACTCTGCAATAGTAATATAGTAGCTAATATTAAGAAGCTTGATGAATCATGCAATTTATTTTACATATTAATGGTTTATGTGTAGATTGTGGTTCAACAAACTAACTAGCTGAATCATTAAATGCAAATGAAGTTTACCCTGCAAAGGATTTGAATAATTATTTCATAAAATAATTAGGTAGTCTATGAAATAGGGAATTTCATACATTAAAATTCAGAGTACATTTTACTTGTTGTATAATTCAGTTAAATTGTTTATTTCACATTTTTACTGCCTATCATTAATCAAATTGCATTTGAGCTAGTCGTTTGATAAATTAGCTATAATTTAAAATGCGGTATTATTATTATTATTAATTAAATTGAACTATCAGCTATTTCATAAAATAACCAAGTAATACATGAAATAATTTATTTCTATATTTTAAAGGTTTAAAAGTAAAGACTTTTTCTAAAATAATCAGTTTTAATTAAACATCCCATTCTAAGCCCAAAAAAATTTATTAGCAATTATGTCTTATTAATCAGTATTATCCAAATCTCAGATTATGGATGCTCACTTAAAAAACTCATGAAACGAATACTCAATTTTGAAAATATATATGCTGATAGGGTATAATTTACATGCAAAAAATTGCCGTAAGGGGTAATTTTTCAGGAACATTAAGAAAGATGTATGTATAACGGTTAGTAAAAAACTCTTTTTGCTTATTTAAAGGTTTTTAGAGAGCTATCTGAAACGTTTGCCTGTGAGCATCTTTCCTACAAGCCATTTTCACGATAGGCAGTTTGCCAGACTAACCTGGGCATTTGAATTTATTAGATCGGATATTTGGTTATAATAAAAAGGAAGTTGGCTTATACTGGGATGGATTTAGTCAAATTTTGGTGTTAAAGTCTTTTCTTTAAATAATCTAGTTGACATATAAATAAATAATACTTGTACTTCAAATATTGCTGTTGAGCACTTTTTGAACTAATCCTTTTTTTTCATTATTTTTTTAAGTAATATCAAAGTTTTAATGCAAATTCGTTTCATATTTTATTTGTTTCGTCAATAAATTTAATAAAATGTATTAGTGCAATAAAATGATTTTTTAAAGTAGAAACAATCCTTATAATAGATTCTTTAATTAGACAGGTATTTCATTCAAATAGATTTATTCAGAATATCAGGTTAATAATTTTTTTGATATTATTATTTCTATCATGACATTAAAGTGCTGAAGAAAAAAGTCTGTTTTATGGATTTTTTTTATGACATGCATCTATCTTTTTTAAAAGGCCGTATCCGATATCCTCATAAAAGAAACAAAATTTTAGTAATATGTCTTCTTTCAAATTTGAGAACATGAAGTTTTAAGACTTTCAATCTAATACGTTTAAGCATTAATTTTTAGTTCAATGAATTTAATAAGCGCTATGCGTTCTTTAATACATCTTAGATTAAAAATTAATGCATATCTTTTTAACAGAAACAATTTACGTGTTCTTTCAAATGAAAATATCCTTTATAAATTCCTATTAGCGTATATTTTAATTGTTTATTTTTGCATTTTCCTGCTGCGAAACAGTGAAATCTTTTAATATCGAATCACTATATATTTTTTCAGAAATCTAGGACTTATAATAGAAAATATTTTTTGTAAACTGAATAAAATCACAAAAAAATTGTCAAAATGATTGAATACGAAATTAAGAATACAGACTGCAACTTTATTTTACAATTACAGCTACTTTAGTTTTTCATTAGAAAGAATATAAAATGAACAGGTAAAAAGCTCTCTTCTCGATTCTTTGTTGAAAAAGAATTTCTGGAAGACCGCAAACTAATTGCAAAGATGTAATATGAACTCTGCAGTAAGTAATATTCTATTCTCAGCATCTATTATACGAGTTCTTATAAATTGGAGGGAGATTTTGACTTTACATTCAGTTCCGTTTTATAATATATTTATAATGAATGTGGTCTTTAAGTGTAAATTTTAAAGTATGAAAAAGGGAGTCGGCTTAGTAAAAGATACTGAGAGAAGAGGGGCAAAATAAAGACAAGGATAGGAGAGTATGAAATTTTGATAAATAAAGATAACACATTTTGAAAACTCCTTATTTGTATGCTTTTCGATTATGGTACTTTGATTCTTTAATGTCTCCTTTTATATAAAAATATTAGCTATGAATTGTGGATTTTAGAAAGGAAACAAAGAGGATCTTCCACAGTATTTTTTTTTTCAAAATTGAAATTTCTAGATATCAAAATTTCTACGTATCGAATTTTTCAGAAATCTTAAAGTTCTTTATATAGAGGTTGACTAATTTTACATATAGCAAACAGTTAGCATTCTAAAAATTTTAAATGTAAACCTTATAACTTCCGTGTCTAAAATGTGGTAAAAACAAATTGCAATGTAAAAAATAATTAAAATACAGACACTTTAAACCGCCACTGGAACATATTCATTAAACCCCTTAGTATATTGAAAGCTACAAATTTTATTTTTTTATTATTATTATTATAGCATTCTAATATTTAAAAACAACATTGCGTTTTACTAAAGATAATAATTTTATACTCTCAATAACTATCATTTTAATATTTTGAGATGCACAGTAGCTCTTAAAAACAATCATAGAATGTAGTTCTTGGTTTTAAAGTGTTCATTTAATGAGGGTATATATCTCTGCAACTTACATTTAATTAGAGTTCCAATCAGTTTGCACAAGATTGATTATTCGATTTCAGGGACACAGGCATTTTGTGAAGATTTAGTTTTAAAGAGCTCAATTTATGAAAGAATGCAATCGAATTTCCCAATATTTATGTGCAATTATTGTGAGTGCAGACTTAATGGAATTTTTGAAAATTTTGTAATATGATTTTAAATTTATAAATAATTAAATAAAATCTTTGTTGCACCTCATTTAAGTAAAACATGATTTAACGTATTGATAAATATCGCTTAAATCAATACATCGAGGATTGGGAAATTTGTGTTTATACCTCACTAAGTAGTCCCACGGGGGGGGGGGGGGGACCTCGTAATTGAGGATGAGAAGCTTCCGTCATGGTGGTTCGTTCCCGCCACCCTTGTGAGTACACAGAAAGACATAGTTTATCCCATCGATGACGGGACGTACTTCCTTAGGGAAGGATTGTTCCGTGGCTGGTGATGGCCCTTAACAATCAACACAGTTGTCGCTAGTATTGCTATTGCGGTCATTCAGGTTTTTCCATGTGCCTTCCGGCGGTAACCAGTTTGTGGTTATACCTCACTAAGTATTTAATAAATCTAAGGAGCTAAGTAAAACTGATGTACGTGCATATGCTGTAGCAATACATATTATATCATAATATGTATTGCTCCAGCTTGACAAATTACTGAGATAATTAAAAAAATTATTAGAAATTCAATATTAAAAGAAATGAAATTGTGCTACGTCAATTCTTTAGGACTATAAATAAATAGTCTACATATCTTAGTTAGAATAAATGCAGTCACAAAACATATTTTTGGTTTTATCAAAGAAAAAAAATGGTTAAGACCACAGAATAAAAATATTTTGTGCGTTACATTTTTATTAATTACTAATTAAAAAGGAATTTAAAAATAATTCGTAAAAATAAAATTTAGACTTTTAAAACATAAGTGGTTAATATCAAACATATGAATGAAATATTATTTTGTTAACGTTTACAAAACTTGAATTGGCATATCCGAGAGAGAATAATATTCCGACCATTGAGTCAATCGGCAAAATGAAACTAAATTGCATATTGCTGGCAAAGTATAATACATAAAATAGTATATCTATTATATCCAAACAATAACAAATGACCGACTTTAGAATAAGAAAGTTGTATAGCTTGCAAGAGTTTTCAAATAATGAGAAACTATATAAACTTTATCTGTTCGGGAGTAAAAAAGGAAATAATCAGATCCGCCATTGAAACTGTAGAATGTTTTGATTTGCATACTACCCGAATAGAAAACTTTTCCATTTGCTGCCTTGCTTTCTGAACCAAAGAAAAAACTTATACCAACTAGAAAAATGTTTACGGAAGGGTATGTCAACTTCCTTCTAAAGTAAGATATTTGGAATATTTCCCAAGTTCGGGGAGCTGATTATTGTTCTTTTGGGCATTTGTTGAAAATTTATAAATCCTATCAGATCCCACTATAAAGGATTCAGAGTTCTATTTTTCCACAGAAAGGTTCCTCCTATTTTGGGCAAGATTCCTTAGTGAATGCTAGTTTCTTCTTTTCTAAAACGTTTTTTTTTTGTTGTTCTTTATTGATTCGGCATGAGAGGTCTCAAGAATTTTGATAAAATTTTGCATTTCGGATGGTGTATTTCAAATACTTTGATATTTCCTACACAAAGCACGAACGCCGCCCATTTTTTCATTTTTATTATTTCTTGAATTAAGGGAAAGGCGTTTTTCATTGTTGTTGAAGTTTTCAACAGAATTACCTGTGCCTCCAAATACTTTTTACAGTGAGCTTTTGGTGAAATTTTAATTACATAAATATATATCAATATGTTGAGATTAGACTGCTCATATTAACTTAGTTAGGTTCAAAAGTAGGCTGATGTCCATAAATCAAGGGACTGTTATAAAGTACTAATTTTCGTACGTAATATTAAATTGTGAAAGATCGGAAAAAGATGAAAGAAGCAAAATTTCTAAATTGTATCACTTTAAGTTCCTGACATGTGGAAAGATAAAACTACTTACAACGATGACTAGTTAATTTCATTGATACAGCCTTTCACTTTCTCGCTACGAGTCGTACATAGAGAAAGTATTGTAGTATCGTCAAACAATCCACACTCCAGAATTTGATGAATCACCAAGTTTCAAATCTCCCTGGATCCGAAAAATACATTTTTGAATTATGTCTCTCTGTCTGGGAACAAGGTAATTCAAAAGCGCTTTGAAATAGTTAGACTAAATTTGATACATATAAATGTGAAAATCTGGTGTTTTTATGAATAACAAATTATGAACGAAAAACTGTCAGTGGAATTTTGTCTGCCTGTTGTGCGAATAGGAGGTATCACGATAATTACCGAACGAAAAGAGCTAAATTGATAACATCTGTTGTACAGATATGTCATTTAAATTATAGATCTGTATCAAATTGGAATCAAATATGTCAATGATGTAACCTTCTGTAGGTCTATACTTTTGCATTCTGCAACTTAAAAGCGCAACGATTTAAATAAATAAAATTTGGTTCGTAATCTTGTAAGTACTATTCTATCTCTTTTCCAAATATTGGTTTCAATTATTTGGCAATATGTGTCCAAAATTGTTAATTAGTTTACTTATGTATTAATCGCATCAAAGTGATTAATCGCCGAAAAATCGCCAGATCCCACTTTAATAGGCTCTTTCGCTGCAATTGTTCGCCAGTAACATGTAGTTATCAATAAAATATGGGTTTTCTTTAATATAGTATTATGAAATACTCAACTCTCATGAGCGAGATGAGCACAATTTTATACGGGGTGGGAAGAAGGATAGCATTTTTATTAGAGATAATACGAGAAAGATACAGGGAGACCACTCCAGCAGATGGATATCATTAATTCTTTCTTACTGTCAACTTCAAATTACTCATCTCAGAGCACTATGCCCTTTCTGT
Source organism: Argiope aurantia (assembly GCA_026543865.1). Classification (NCBI taxonomy): domain Eukaryota; kingdom Metazoa; phylum Arthropoda; class Arachnida; order Araneae; family Araneidae; genus Argiope; species Argiope aurantia. Next base: position 205,000 of record JAPMOR010110118.1, read on the forward strand.
ATTAAAAGGAACATTCACCGAGTTAAATATTCCATAATTTATTCGCAAAATTCCGTAGAGTTGACATTGCACATTTCCAGCATATCATGCGATGAATTATCTGAATTATATTAAGGCTTCAAAATAGTTATGCCTTTTGAAATTTTCATATTCATAATTTATCTCATATATAGGTTTAACAAGAAATAAGCTACCCACTCCAGAGGGCTCTAAAATGTGTTCTATTGATCCAAATGAGACAAAATTTGAACTACAAATTATTGAGATAATGCACTTTACATTTATTTAATAAAAAAATACAAAAATTTACCGTTAGGTGTTTTAATACACATAAAACCATTTAATATAGTTTATAATTTATGGTTATGTCTTATAATAAAGCAAAATTAAAATTGCTCAATATGTCCCTCTTTATTTTCAACAATATGCTGTAATCGGAGAGTCATATTTCCTACAGATGACCGTAGTGAGTCTACCGGAATATTAAGAATATGTCGCCGAATTCTGTCCTTCAGATCTGGTAGAGATGATGGCCTTTGACGGTAGACATTGTCCTTCAAATAACCCCACAACCAGAAGTCGCAAGGGGGGGGGGGATGTCCGGTGAGCGAGAAGGTCATGTTATTGGGAAATGACGGTTGATGACTCGTGCTTCTGTGAAATGATGTATTAACAATCGCTTTACTCGACGATCAATATGAGTAGGTGCACCATCCTGTATTAAACTGATTTCTTGAAGGGATGCGTCGTCCATCCACGCTGCAGAAGAGTTGGGATTATCAAAATCCCTCAGCAAATCATGATACCGTTTTCCTTTGACGGAATAGATTTGGATTCCATTTGAAGTTATCTCTTCAAAGAAATATAATGATACAGGTAGCTGTAAAATCAAACCATGCTCTCACTTTTTCAGGATGCAAGGGTCGTTCCTGGATAACGTGATGGTATTCCACAGCCCAAATTCTACAGTTGTGGGTGTTAACTTGCCCTTTGAGGCAAAAGTAGGCCTCATTACTCCACAGTATGTTCCATGCCGGAGTTGCATCAATCACCATTCGAGCAAGGAACTAAAGTGCAAAAGTTTTACAGATCTCTAAGTCCCCGTTCAGCAACAGGTACACAGACTTGATTTTGTATGGATAAAAATGCAAAATCTACCGTACGATTTTTCGTACAGTTGAATACGGCATATCCAGAACACGGGACACAACTGGCAAACTCGAACTATTATGCGGCAACTGACTGCTGGCATCAACGAGCTCGGCCGCAACATTTTCGACGCTGGAAAGCGGCATTTTTTTAGCCCTCTACCCGGAAGAATCTAGTTGCCCAGTTTTTTTTCAAATTTCTGCATCATCTTGAGTAGGACACCTGAAGATCGTATCTTCTTCATACGACGAAATCCCATTTAGAGCTGCAACGGAGTTTTGTTGGTTTTGGTTGAACAATTTCACCAGTAGCGTTTTTTCTTGCAACATCCGCATGGCGAACAGAGAAGAAATTAATTCCGCCTTCTTGTTATCCAAAGAAAAATGGTAATTATTCTTTATGTTACAATACATGCAAATAAATGCCATTTGTGTTACAGCGCCATCTATTGGAGAGTTTGTGTACTAATTTTTTAAAATTATTAAATGTAAAGCGCATCATTTGAATAATCGGTAGTTCAAATTTTATCTTATTTGGACCAATATAACGCATTTTAGAGTCCTCTGAAGCGAGTAACTTATTTCTTGTTAACCCTGTACATTTTTCACAAAAGATATGTAGTAAGTAAATTTAAAAATCTTCATTAATTTTTTATGAAAAAATAACTTTACCCATTAATGCAAAGAAAATTTCAATTTTTCTAATGGAAGATTTTTAAATAACACATTGCAAAAGTTAATTTTTAAAAATTTAGAAAAAGAAAGGAAAGAAAAGTTTAAATTTTTTAAAACGTTTTAAGGTGTTTTTTTTATTATTCTTTTACAACAATAACATTTTTTTAACCTTAAGGGATAACACATTTTTTTCGAAACTTAGTTGTGAATTTGTTATTGTTTTTACTGTTAAAATTGATATTATTACTATAAAAATATTTTTTTTTTGTAAATGAGAAAATATTTCTCTTCTCGAAAATTATATAACAACCATAGACATATTTGTGATAACTAACATTTCCTAGATATTTTTATTTGGTTACAGATAATTTTCGAGTTCAATAATTTTCAAGTAATATGTTCAAGATTTAAAGCCTGAATTCAGAGAAATTTTGGATTCCGCAAAGTATGTTTAGGTACAACTTATTTATCTTTATGATATATATATAGAATACATTTTTGTTTATTTTAATAACTTCGCAAAATCATGATTATGTTCTCAGTCTAAGTAATAATGTTGAAATCAACTGAGTTCGGATTAATTACCGGTAATCTGCCTTACTCAATGCTTGTCTCAAATCTGAATTGGTCCTACGTGTTGCCACAGCTTCAGAAATGTTCTCTAGTTGCGTGAGTAATAACATTAATTTAGAATTCTCATTTCATCTCCATTTATGATGCGTATTTAAAGGCAATGCTTAGTAATGAACCTTTAATATCGGAAAAATAAATCATTTATTGTCACGAATTCTTCCGAATTTTCTGTTGTAAAAATGTTAGGATCTCACTACTGATACCTTTTATTTAGATGATACACTTTCATGTTGAAACTGTAAATAAATTACAAAATAAAGTACGCATAGATTATTATTCTTGATCATGAATTTCTCTGATAATAAAAGGTGAATAATATTAAATATGTAATGGTTTAAATATACTGGTTGACACATAAATATTATTGAAAATGAACTCATATAACCATTAATCTTCTTTGTTATAAATGATTGCTCATACATAAAAATTGGGGGAAAATGAATAATTTTAGGTATAGTTTACTGCATTCTAGTTGGCACAAAAAGTTTAATGAAAATCAATTGAAATTAACATTAATATTCTCTGATATAAACTGCAAAACATGTATCAAAATTGAAAGAAAAACTTGACGAATAATTTTAGATGTACCATTTTCTGTGTTCTGACTAACACTCATGATTTATTGAAAATGAACTCGCTTAAGATTTAATATTCTTACTAATAAATTATAGATCATAAACATAACATAAGTTGAATAAAACATTAACATAAAATAATTTGCCATTTTAATGTTTTTAATTTTTTATGTTAAAGGAGTACACGAGCAAATTGCAAAATAAAAATAAATAAAATACATACTTAAATTTAAAAGCTTCAAAACTTTCTAAAATTTTACACAATCAACACAAAATTGATGTAGTTGGTATGTAATCAGAAAACTGTATTCTTAGATTATAAATTATATATATTATATATTAATAATGCCAGTTAACAAAGAAGATATTAATTAGATATGCTGATAAAAATTAAATTCCAAAGTTATATATTATGCTAAATAAATTTCATTAGCTTTAAGAAACTTTCATACTGCGTACATGGAAGAGAATACTCCTTAAGAAAAACAATACTTACTAGAATGTTAGAAATATTTTTTTTATAAATTAGATTATAATGCAGCAATAAATGAAGTACTATTACATATTTACAGAATTCTGAGCTCTGTTTTCTTTCATCTTAAAACTTTTAAAACAACAAAATACGTTGTTTGAAGTAAATGCAAGTATCATATTGGAAGTCTTCAATAATACGTATTCTCCTATAATATGTATTCTGCTAATAAATCTTATTCATTTTTGTCGCTTTTTCCAAAAATTAGTGTCGTGTAAAGATGTGTTCAATATCTGGAGTTTTACATAATAAAACGTATTTAAAAAGCGTTCGGATTAAAAATGTTCAAATTAAAATATAGGCATTGAGACACATGAATTTATCGAAAGCAAAGTGCATAATAGTGGAGCTGTGTATAAATATCATAATAGGTGAAAATCTTAGCTCTATAAGCAGTTAAAAACATTTGTTGACATTAGTTTAAAAAGAAAAAATATAAATGCGTACAAATCCAGACATGTTCAACTAAATTTAAAATAACGTGTACTTCAGCACTTCGATTGCTTGATTTTATTACTTAGCAGTTTCTTAGAGGGTGGAGGGTTACTTAGCAGTTTCTTAGGGTTTACAGTTGTAAAGTATCGGCTTCGGGGTTGAAAGGCTAGAAATTTGAAACCCGAATTCATATTCATATATTGTGTATGCGGGTCTGATGAACATTAAATACGACGTCGTGGATTAAAAATCTTTCCGTTGGTGTGGTGTGAACTTTCGCAGATACGAAGTGCATCTGAGTGTCGTCGTCATCTGACCGGGGTTCAATATTACGAGGGCCGTCTTAAAATAGCTTTATTGTTGCTTCCAAACTGGACGTTAGTATAATTGAATTAAACTCTTCAGTATTCTAAGGTTATTTCATGAAAGATCTGGTCAATTAACTGTGGTAAGTTGGCGTGATGTCTCCACTAGAACCTCTCTTCTCACGCTCACTAATTTAAATTCTCTGATTATCACTAGTAGTTGACAGTCCAGCTATGTTGCAGATGCTGACTATCCATCAGTTCGAGTAAAATCCAGTTTCGAACCACTACTCTAAGCCCCCTAAGACGACATTCTGCCATCAGATAAACACAATCCTCTCTCTATTTCCGAAGACGATGTTCTTCCATTAAATAAACATATACCTTTATAAACTAAGGACTATCACATCTCTTTATTTTCAAGCCTTCTAAATAATATCAAGTTTTGCAAATTTCAGATTACATAAAACAGTTTGACTTAGAGCAGAAAAATTTATTATATTATTCACCACAAGGGAATTGTGTTAAAGTGGTAAACTCCTAATCAAATCAGAATATATGTATCAATTATTGTTAATAATCTGGAACCGAAAAGACTTAAAATGTAATTACTCGCATAATTTTTAGCATAAGTTTAACACTATTGTTAATGTATCTCAGTCTACTTGCACACTCAATTATACAAAATTGTAAGAATAAAATAAATGTTCCACTCTTTAGTGATAAATGATGTTGGTGAAAGAGAATTCCAACAAAGACTTAGATTAAAGATCCGTCTTACCTTTGTCTTCGACCTCGCTTGTTTGACTATTCTTTTGCTGCAAAAAATAGTCCAGCATGAAAAATAGGAAAAAAGAGGGGAAAAAACCAGAAAAAATAAGCTTCACCACATGAGGAGAAAAGCAGAATAAATTATCTTCTAAATACTGTCATAAATCAAGATTGATTTATAGGAAAGCCCTTTTGAGCAAAACAGGAATAATTTCTTACTTAAATATTAGTTTTTGATGACGAATATTCATAATCTGTAACTGTTAAGCTATTTTCGCCATGTTTTTCGATGTTTACTCATACTTTTCTAGTAGAAAAAAAAAGCATTCTCTTTTTTTTTCCTTATCTTTTTTCCCTCGATTTTGGCACAAGTTGCAGTTTTATCGGAAGAAAAACTTTTAAAAAATGGGATAATCTAAAAATTACAAAATCTTAGAGCATTAACTGAGTGATAGTGTTTCAGTATATAAACATCCATCATGATTATTTTCTTGCTAAGTTTGATGGAATTTCTCAATATCTGTGGGAATAAATATTAATATAAAAATATTAAACTTTTTATTAAAAACAGAATGATTGAATATTCTAATTTGGAGATCCCGGAAAAAATATTTAAAAACCTTTTCGTTTTGCACATTTATGAAGAAAAAATATATTATATATTTCTTAAAGAGCAAAATAATGACTTATAGTTAGATGGTTCCGTGTTAAAAGAAACTTATTGACAAATCTCTTATGTTCTGAAAAAAGAAACCCGTGTTTTATCTGAGAAATTGCGAGCATTATTTCAAAAATTAAAGATGGAAAACAACAATGAAAACAGTAGACACACTGATAAGAGTTAGATTTTACAAGAAAATAATAAATTTAAAATGAAAAAAAAATATTTTGATAAAATTGAAAACAAAGCAGAAAATGGAATGTTTAAAGGGAAAAAAATGATAACAAATGTTTCTGGTATACCAAAATAAGGCGCTTCTTTAGATTTGCATTTCCATACATTGATATTCCCTATAAACTAGCTGTGTGAATACTTCAGACAGTTTATTCTTTTGGATTCATATGTTTCCCACCTTTTACTCCATGTTTGCATTTGTTGAGAAGAAAATGTAAAACATGGGCTAAAATACGCAACATTGTAATTCCTTTTAGACACATATAGATATCAAGAGACTGATGGTTTATTCCTTAGTACATGTTAATTTCACTGAATAAATCTCACTGGAGATAGTATCTAAATAGCGAATCCATGTTCGCTCTGATATAAAGCCTCCGTGAGTACGAAAATTGCTTGTACTAAAAGTGTTTGAAAATAAGTTGGTTCCCAATATAGTAAGTAACTTTGATACTTACTTCATAGGGGTATTTCAAAATAAGGTTTTTTGGCATAAAATGGTTTTCTACAATAATAGCAACTCTGCCATTTAATTCGTGGGAATATGTACGCCTCTATTGTATCGTAATCATTTTCAAATTTTTACTCCTTCATAAATAAAACGCAAAGAAATAAAGATAACAAAAATCTGAACTTTTATTTTATTTTACAAACGTAGGTAATGAATATAGATATTTCATTTTTAAACGGGTATGTCGAATTATTTTAATGCGAAACGAGATTATTAAATATGCGAACTTGAATACTTTAATTACTCGGTTTACAAGTTAAGGAAAAATGCACCAATTTATTAAATATATCTTAAGAACTATTGTGAGGGAAATTAAAATTTATTTAAATATTATGAGTAACTAATATGTATCTTTGTATTTGAAAATAAATGATTTTACTTTTTCTAGCATTAAGAATCATCAAAATATAGGAACTTAGTTATATGAATATTAATTACCATCATAACTTGAATATGTAAGTTACGATTCCTACAAAAGTCTCCTTGCCAATTTATAATCCAATTATAGAACTTTTATTTGAAATAATTTAGAATCAAATTTTAAATAATTAGAAATGATTCTCTATGCAGTTATTGGATATTAATCAGGACTTTTTTTATTTAAAAAAGTCAATTGAATTTCACTTTACCATTAAATTATAATTTTTATTACTATTAATGAAAAATTTGAGTTATTCTACAGCGTAGACATCACCGGAGATTTGAACTGTTTTGTTTATAAATATATTATCATGCTTTATACCTTTGCACAATACTTTTATAAATACATTTATGGATCAAATTACTTTAATCATTCGTTTTTGGGAAACTTACAAGCATGAAACTGCATAAAATTTATTTTCTAGAGTAGTTAGAATCAAAATATAATACAAGACAGATTGTTATTCATGCGTTTTACAGGGCTTTTTCTCACTTTTTGTTGTTTATTTTTATAAACTCTAGATTAGTTTATGATTCCCATCTTAAGTTAGCCTATCCTTATATGCATTTAGGATTCAATTCGAGGCTTCAAATTACCTTTTAATTTTACACGTGAATGCAGGCTTAGCTAGAAATGTTATTAATTAGCTAGGAGTTCCATGATATTTTGGTCTTATCAATTGACCTTTCAACATCAATTGATGGTATATTACTAATCCGGAATAAGCAGTTGTAAGCAGACTTAGCTAGAATATTATATAGTTAAGTGTGTAATTTCTGACATAATGATTTATTCAGTATGTTGCATGTCATAATTACATTTAAATAAAATGAAGGTAACATATATGCAGTCCTCGAATTCATGTCCATTATTCGCATTTATTGCGTCACAAGTAAATAACACGTGAAAAGAAACATTTTTATGCATAATGGACTGATTTTACTGCTAATTTCACAAGGATATTTCTATCACTTTTAATGATAATATTGAAATTTATCAAATTTATAAAAAAATAGTAATGACGAATAACTAAGTGAAGTTGTAAACTGACTGGCACTAAAATTTCATGAATGACATTATCTAGCGGAATGAATGATGAATTCTTTAGAATCATTCATTCTAATTATTTTGACATTAAGATTAATTGAAACACTCAAAACACATTTCCTCCTCCAACACCTCATTCAAATCGGGAATGCGATTTTAGAAATTAAAGGTCAATGTCTCAACCGAAAGTGAGTAATAATCATTTTAAGTAGATGTACGCATCAAAATGACATACATTAGCATTCTAGGGTTAAATCAATTCTACCGTTGAATATAGTCTACCGTTACTATATTCAACGGTGAGTCGAAGCATTTCATGTGGCTGTGAAATTAATCGAATCATTATTGCACGTCAAAACCTTCTCAATGCGTCTGTCAGCTTGTACCATATCTAGGAAGGTTCATTCCGGCATACATAAAATAAAACCATTATTTGGAATAACTTCACTGATATATCATAATTTATAATGAGGAGAAATCTGTATATCAGGTTCCTGTCTCATTCTTAATGGATTTGAATACCACAACTCATTTTATCTTTCTGCATAGAGCTGTGATCTCTGAATTATCAATATTGATTTTTATTCCATATTTATATATGAGTATATTTTACTCTTTTATTCATATGGCGAAAGCATTTATAAAAAGTATTTTACCATAAATTTCCTTCCATTCCAGATATTTTCTTCTTCATAATTTCCTGTACTTATTTAAACCTATTCGTTTAAATTTCTTTAAGAAGGCCTTTAACAAAACTACCTCTTGAATATTTCTATGTATAATCTGTATAACGTTGTTGCATGCTGATTTCAGCACTGAAATGTTCGCATTAGAAGCCAAAGAATATTTACTATAAAATTTCTATTGAATTTAATACCATCCTTTATACTTTAAAGCATATTTATTAATAGATATTAATTTTTTTATTTAAAAAATTTTGTAATATTTTTGTAACTAAATTGCATCGTTTTTATAAAGGCATAAACTAATAACTAGTAGAATCTTAAGAACGTCATTTAAAGTTCAATAAATTAAAAATATATACCGATTTCTGAGCAGTATACTTAAATCCAAAAGGCATCGTATTCTCGGTGCCCTCTTTCTTCATGTATATAAAACAGTATTCTAGCAAATATTCTACCAACTAATATAAACTATCAACCAGTAGACCATCCTTTATTTACATACAATAAATTTGAAATATATTTCAAGTCTTCTGTACTGGATTGAAATTCTATAGGCCTCGTATTGCAATTCTTTTTATTAATGTTTATGAAGTAGTGTTTCACCAATGATCCTGTCAATAAACTTCTAACAAGTTGAACAGTTTTCATTTAAGTTCAATAAATTTAAGATATCAAGTTTTCTGGACTTATTCAATTCTAAGATAATTGTTAGTGTAGCCTTCATTCTTAATATCTATGAATTTGTGTTCTATCAAATAAGAATCAATTTTTCAGTGAATATGTTGTTATTTTTAAAGATAAGCTATTATCATTTATAAATCATTAAAAGTTTCAACTAAAAAAAGCATCAGCTCATTTGCAGTGACTATGTAATTAAACTACTTTGCTTTCATAAAATCATAAACTAACATCAAGTAAAGCATCTTTCTTTTAAGAACTTCAGTTAAAGTCTCATATATTTAAAACATATATTTGGTCTTGTGGCTAAACTCGAATATAACATGCTTGATATTAAAGCTCTTTTTAATACCTATGAAATATTTCTCGACCATTTGAAATAACTATATTTATATACCATACCAACGAAAACTGCAACGATTAAAATGCCATTTGCTGAATGATAATTGCTCGTAATTATGTGCTTCCATTTAAATTAAATTTTAACCTGTTGAAATTGTTTACCAACTTTACCGATATTAATTAACGACACTTTTAAAGCAAGTTCTGTATAAACACGCACGATATTCATAAACTGAATAAACCTTTCCCATTCATTCAGCTCTGCAACATTACCAATTCTTTAATATTTTCCGGTCCAGAAATCTCAATACGAGTATCTTTATTAGCTATAAGCAAGCTTAAGATAGCTTTTAAAGAGAATTAAAATAATGATTTATTGTTTAGTGTTCATCTAATGGTTAGCAAAGTAATAAATCATTATTGCATCGACTGCTACCTTATAATATCTGAACCACACCCCGGGTAAAAGCAATAAATGCTCGTTGTGGCATGTAATAACTGTCCGATAAATGCAAGCACAGTATATCATTTTCATGATCTTGCAGCTGCACATGAACGGTTTTTTTAAATCCCCTTAAACCTTTTACGAAATTTCATCGTCACTTATATTTATTATAATCAATTATAAGAATGGGAAAATTCTATATAAATTGAATACGAGTTGGATCATTCATTTGCAATAATAAGTTTGTAGTATAATTCTTTTCCAATTTCTAAAATAAATAAAATTTCATTTAATTAGGTGAAAGCAATTCACACATTTTTATTCAGTGGACTGCTGTTATGATATTAATTACTAACTAATAATCTCCAATTCATTTTCATATTTTGTAATATTTGTCTCTTGTCTTCAAAAACTCTAATTACGATCAAATTTACAAATGACTAAAACTTCTAAGCAAAAAGAATAAGCCTTTATTTAGCCATACACTGAAGTAATTGTAAAATTAAATTATCTTCACTGTATTATAAAATCCTTTCTGTGGAAAATAGTTTATGCCTGTTAATTTGAATCTTTACAGCAGTCGGATTCATAAACAACTATTAATGTGTGAATGAGCTCTTAGTTAAAGAAATTAATATTATGACTTAAATTATGAAACTGCATTTCCCTCAAGAGTGCATTTTCTATACTTATAATAAAGCTCAATGTGTGTGTGTGTGTGTGTGTGTGTGTGTGTGTGTGTTGGCGCTCTTCAGACCAGATCATTCAACCTACAGCTACCAAATTTGGCACGTGTATACCTTGGAGGCCGGGAATGTGCACCTGGGGGTTATTTTTTCAAATTTTTAACTAGAATTTTATTTAAAAATTAAGCGAAATTTTGACGTGTTTCTGATATAACTTCCGAAAATATTACCGCACAAAAAAGATTTTTACATGAAGTTAAAGATCAAAAATTTATCTTTTAAATGATACTAATGTTTTAATCTTAAAATTAAATTTCTATTTTTAATGAATTTTTAAATAAATATTTTAACTATTTTTTTCAATAATTTTTTTCGTAAAAAATAAAAATTAAAATTAAGCACGTTTCGCATTCATGGGAAAAAAAATCAGCTTTTTTCAAAGTGTTGCCATCACATTGATTAAAGCTCCAATTAAAAATAAATTAAATCTTTTTGGAAATGAAATCTGCAAAAATATAATTTTCGGCAAGTGTCTGTAAGAAATGAAACAAATATGAAATATTTTTTCTAAAAAATAAATTCAAGAAAAATTATTTTATGATATTTTACACTCTCTATACAGGGTGTTTATTTAGTCCCGGACCCATTTTGATGTTTAATGACTCATAAAATAATGAAGATATAAACAAACTTATAGCATTTATTGATGGAATAACTAATATTCTCCTTTTCAGGTTTGAATATTTTTACTTTTGTAAATATCGTCTGCGCGTGTGGTTAATGTCAGATAATTTCATTTTCCAGTCTAAATATCTGTACTTTTCTAAATATCGTCTGCTTATTAATTGCATTTTTCTCTTTTGTTTTTGGCAACTATTGAAATGTTATGTTTACTTTTGATGTGTTTGTTCTATGTAGTAATTTTGTATGTAATGTTTTATTCGAGCGGATATTAAGGAGAATGCATACACCACAAGAGAAAGCACAGATTTTATGGTGGTCATAGAGTTAATTTCCAATCAACTAAATCACTGACTTTTAAGGGTTAATTTCCAATCACTTAAACTGACTGATTTATGAAAATTTGAATATCACTATTCAATAAAAAAAGGGATAATTTTAGATTTTCCATCGATCGCTTCAAAGAAAATACGCCAATCAGCGCGCAGGTTTCTCAAGATTAATTGGCCTAAGATTATGAAAATGGGGAGTTTTTCTAAATTTTTAACATTCAAAACTTCATAAATATGTCTTAGTTGATCGTGGAAAATAGAAACATTCATTCATTTATTTAAAATTTGGTGTGTCCAGAATATTTCTCAGAATACTTACTGCATTAAATTTAGACTTCATAATTTTTGAAATATATTTATAGACTGGAACAAAATATTATTGATTTAATTAAAAGCAAAACTAAAAAATGAATTTTATGCTGAATCTGAAATTTTTTGTTGAATTATTGTTTGAGATATTACATAAATTATGAAAAATATTCTGTAGTTAACATAAGACTTAAATACCGAGCGATTCATTTTGCAATACTCACATTCAATAATAATAATAATTAATAAATAACAATAAAGATGATAAATAAAATAAAACGCTTGGTTTTATTAAAAAATATCTTAATATTAATTGAAATTTCATCATTTACATTTGAAATTAAAGTTGAAGTTTTGCCGGAAATGACAACAAATTAGCAAAATATATATATTAAATTGAACGAAACGATCTAAACAGTATAAGTTTTGTATGACTATCAAAATTGGAAGATTTAAAATGTTTTGTTTGAGAATCTGTTAAGAGACCAGTTACTTAAAATATTTAATTGTAAATTGTAGCGAGCGGTAATACTGGCGAACCGGCTGGTCGCGAAAGGCGGCTAGTGAATAATAAACGATAAAAACAAAAAATATTGAATAATCCATTAGTTTCCAAAATAAGAAACATTCTTTATCTCATTGAGGATTATCATTACAGAAAGATAATTTCATACTAAGAGGTTTTATAAGATAAATGAACATTAGTTACAATTCATTTGCATAAATAATTTCTTAATATGGAATAATAAATGAAATTTATCAACAATCTCAGTTTCGCAGGTTATTCAACCACTAATTCAAACATTGCCTTAATTGCAATTAGTTTTGGATTTACCAATACAAAAACTGAGATACAATACATAATTATGCCTAAATATTTATTAGCATCAATACATTATGTGAGGAGTAATCAAATCAGAGTTTCGGGTTTTCTTTTCATTTTCAAGTTTTTTTTACTTGAAGTTTTACAATATCCATTTATACACTGAAAAAATGAACATAAATGACTTTTTCAGTGGTGTGCATCGGTCGTTAGTTTCATGAAAAAAGAATATGGATACGTTAAAAAAGCCTTCGGTTTTTTGCAGTTTGATAAGTTGAAATCCGTAATACAGTTTCAACTAAAATGTGGCAAGAGGATTGATAATGTAATCAGTTTGAAAACACTTAATGTATATGAAGACACGAGCAAATTATTTCAGGAAAGTATGGAACATATTTTCGCTTCTGTAGTCAAATATCATCAGACTAATTAGTTAGGAATTATAAAGAATCTTGCATGTGTCCGTCACTAAGTTTTCTGATTCAAATGCACGGCTGTTAACGTAGTCACTCCCATTAATCTAGATCTGCTTATTACGAAACAGTATGATTGTTTATCTGCAAAAGAATTATTTTTATACTGAGATTTTCAAAATCTGTTAAGCTTACTCATTTTTTATGTTGTATTTACATTGATGATCAAAGATTTATTATAGGCTGGACATTTCATAATGCTCCAATATTTTTTGTTACAACTCTTATTTACTGAAATTTAAAACTAGCGGTGGAAGAAAGGCTAGTTATAATGATACCTCATTCTTTCACAAAAACAGTATTCTGTGTTTTCAAATTACCTTTCAAATTTCAAAGAGATGTTCAAATTCTTTCAATTGAAATGAAGTATTTTACGCTATATATTAGAGAGTAACATAAAATTATTTACATAATCTCGTAGAGTTTTTATGCATATTTCGAATTAAATATAATTATATAACATTGGCCAAGTTAAAATTCATTAGATAAAGTTTTATATATTTAGCAATATTTTTATTACAGAATAATAAAAATTCAAGAACCATCCTTACATCCATGCATTCCATTCACAGTATGGACGATAAAAGACCATAACATATATTCTTCGATACGAAATCATTAAAAATACGAATGTATCAAAATTATTCAATTTGTCTTGGATCCACATTAAAATAAATTTTGAGCAGATCCAAACTTATCACAGCCTGAAAGATTGATGGAATATGACATATTCGACTCTTCATTTTTCAAAAAAACATTATAGTGTACCAAGAAAATAATAAATCGCTAAATTTACTTACCTATTTTCTGTTAATGTATATTCGTTGGAAAGAAAACAGATTTTCAATATTCATATTTACAAATGATGATTTTTAACTCGCTTTATAAGATCACAGTATCAATGTATAACTTATGACGTGCATGACATTTCTATTAAATTTTTCAAACCATCTGTATATTCTAACAAAGTAAGAAAATTTCTTCCTTTATATATATAAAAAAAATCAAAACGTTTTGTATAGAAGAAATTTTTTTCTGTGTAAGTTATATTGGAATTACTATGGAAGGCCGTTTGTCAAAATTGATTTAGTCTACACTATGCAGTATTATTTAGAAAATCAGTCCAAGATGAAATCTGTCCTACTTTTTTACTTTGATAAAATATAGATTTTAAAACTGTTTTCGCTGATGATCGTCTTTCTTTTATAGAAGAAAAATGAAAGGTTTAGCTTATGACTATGTTTAATTTGAAAATGCTTTTTTTTTCAATCCGGTAGAGAAACAATGTATTTTTAAAGTCTGAAATATGAAAATAATCATATAATAAAGTTTGTTTATATTTTATTTTATTTTTTCATCTTGAACATTTTACTTTATTTAAAGTTAAACATGACAGATATATATTCTAGCTCAAGTATATATAATACTAATAAAGTAGGTACTCTACAGTAAACATGCCATTCAACTTTAAAACATAAAAAATAACTGATGCTTATATTACGATACATAATTGATCTTGTTTAATTGTTTTAACTGTGTTTCTGCATATCTATTCTAAAGAGTAGTAAGGAATTCAAAGATAGTAAGTCGTATAGATAAAATTTTTCTGCTATCAGATCTAGTCAGAATAATTACCAATACATTATTGCTAAATGAGTAACTTACCCATTTATTTAATAAATCTAATGGTGTTTATGTATTTCGAAATGTTTATTTAGAAATATAAATTAACATATGATAATATTGTTTTATATTTCTCAGTGTAATCATTGCTGCTTTGTTCCTGAAAAAATGTATTATTTCATTTTATTCCAACTTTATCGAAATTGCATAGAAATTTAATTTTGATTATAACTTGTGTCTTAATTTTGATGGATAACATTCGTGCATTTAATATATATACATGCAACACAGAATTGACTTAATTAGAATTCTAAGTTGCAAGAAAAAATGTTTGGAGATGTTAACATTTGTTCTTTTAACACTGTTACTGCATCGGCATGCAATACAGTTTTTTTCTGTGTAAGATATATTGGAAAAATTAAATTGTGACAAACCTCCATCTGAAACTGCTGTTATTGGATAAAATAGAGGTTAAAGCAGAGTAGGGATAACATGCTTGAATTGAAGCCAAATGTAAAGTCTTATTTTTTGATGTTCACAATTTTTTTTAAGTATGCCACCATTATTCAATAAAATGGTATCTTATATTGCCCCTTTTTCTTTAGTCATGTCAGAAATTTTAAAATTTGAGTTCTATTTTAGACTTGCATGTTTGTCCTTATTAAAATAAAATTTAGATTCAAATTCATATATGCCACATGCAATATAACTTCGTAATTTACATTGGTTAGAGAATCATACATTAATTTTTAAATTAAAGAATGTAGGAAATGTCTTACTCATAGAGGAATTATAATAGATGTAAAATGTGCAGACCATCCAGAATAATATTAAGCATTTCATACATTATGTGGTGATGAAAAGTTTATTTGTTAGTAAAACTTTTTACATATGCTTCTCTAAAGTTCAGAAACATTCTGTTTTTCTATTGTTTCAAAGAATTTTTTTCTACATTTTTTTAAAAATTGGTTTTTAAGAACTACATTCAGGTATATATGTATATTCACCCTTTCCAAAATGGAATTTTCTGGGATGTGATTTAGTATTTCTATTAAATGAAATTTTTGTATTTACCTTACATTTTAGTGATGGTAATGTACGCCAAGTCATCTCCACATTTTAGTTTGTCAACATTGACTATATGAACTGAATCTCATTTATTATTGAAGAGGACATAACTCTAATTATGTGGCTAAGAATATTGTCCTCGGCTCTACAAAAAACGATTCTCTTCCTGCCTAACACCCTAACCCGGCTAGTTATATGTGGACAGTTTGTCTTGAAGTTAACGTTTCATGCAAAGTATTGATATCCCGAAAGAATTCTCAAGCCGTGGTTCTCTGTATATCCTAAATATAATGCCAGTTTTAGATCTTTTTGAATGTGTTGAAACCCTTTGGCGACTTTGGATGCCCTCTTTGGTGATGGTAACTGTAATTTGGAATCGTTTTCATAATCTGGAAACAGTATTCAAACCATCCCTAACTATCGAACTATGTCCCTTTAAGACTTTCAAGCTTAAAGCCCACTCTTTTCTTCCTTAATGCCTTATTAAAAAAATTCAGAGAAAATATCTTTACTTTAATTTATTGAGTTATTTCTGTTAAGTAACACAATTATATGGACAAAAATTTCAATTAAGAATATTAGTCATTGTCATGTTTTCTTGAAAGTGCTACATTTGAAATATTAAGAATGTACTTAATAAAATATAAAGGCTTACGATGCATTTATGATCCTACAAATATATATCATATTTTAAATATTAATGTTAGTAATTTAAATAATTTCTAAAAAATTATTTAAATTTTGGACGCTAGTTTATAACATTTTGAAAGTTTATGCGTGCATTTATAGTACATATTGCAACTTATTTGCACTCGTTCCCTTTCTGATTATTTAAATTTTATTACATATTGCATAACTTTCTTCATATTTTGCTTTTGATGTTTAGCCGGTATGTAATTTTATGTAAATTTCTGATGCCTTACTTTTATCTCATTGAGAATTTCATCTACATTTTTCTAATAGCGTTACTTTCTAATCATAATCATTCACACCACATCATAAACGAAAAAAATTATTTTTATCTAGATTATTTATCGATATTACATATTTAGTGTTTCAAAGAAGTAGTTAAGAAATTTTTATCTATTTAGAAAAATATTTTTTTTTAAAAAAATTATTCATTTTGACCAAAAATGGTGAAAATGAATCTTTCCTATTACATTAATCTTTATGTAAGTTTAACAGATACGACAGATTTAAAATTTGACCTTAAGCAGGAGTGAAATTACAAAATGGTGTAGAATTATAATATTAGGAATCCAACAATACATTACTTTATAGGAATAATGCAAAACGTTATTACCGCAATGATCTTTTCTAATTTTTTTACAAGTAATGTATCATTCCTCACTTTTAATTTCCAAGAAATGATATGAATTCTTATTTTATTTAAAAACTTATATGCATTTAAAAAAATTTTCGTTACATTTTATAATTAAATTTATATTGGAAAGCTAAATGGGCTAATATTGCATATTAATGTATCAATATTCTTTTAATTATTTGCATAAAATGTGAATCCTTAAATTTAAAAGCATTCACACTAATATGAATGGAAAGAATCATAAACTTAATTTAAGTGTTTTATTTAGGAGTTACATTAGCTATGGTATGTATTGTTTCATAAATAAGGACATTCACTTGTTTTTTTACATCAACGTTTGGTGCGCGAAATATTTCTTCCTTTGACATCTATAGCACTATTTTTTCCTTTTTTCAGTGACTGTTCCTTCATCCTTTTTCGGTTGACACCAACTTACCAAATCTTATACCTTTAGATCGACATTATATCTGCAACCACTCTTACGTGGGTTTTTCCAAAAGGAATTAGGAGACTGCAAGTAATCGGTTCTTGATTGCGTGCAAGTACCTTAAAGGTGTAACTCTGTGCCTAAAACGGAAGCCACTTCTGAGGCAATCAGTTGCCTCTTGTGTTGCTTGTCATCAATTGCTTCACAAATTCTAGTAAGTAGATGTGTGATATAGCGAATATATTTCTACCTATATTAAACTATCAGCTATTCAATAACTGAGATTAAATTCTTGAGCTGAGAATATGAAAATTAAAATTAGAAGAAAGTTTTATATATAAAATATAATTAACAGCTCTTACCGTTTAACTTGTCTATTTCTTGAAGAAATCAAAGCTATATGGTCATTCTTTTGAGATCGTTTCTACTCATGCTTCATTTGAAGGAAATTTGTTGAGTCCAACCTAAAAATATGAAAAATTAAATGTTATTATACGCGTTCTGTAAGAAAAAAAATGAAGAAAAATAATACCATCTGAAACATGCAGATTAAGCATGGCAATGAAGTCATTTTAAAGCCTTTAACCAAACTGCTGCACTCATTACCTATTTATTATCAAATTCAATTATAGATGTAAAGTTTTAAAAAGTTGTGTTCTTAATGAGAGAATGCAACTAAAGTAACATGCCAATTTATATATAATTCACTACATATCTTCACACGATTTTTATGATTTTTAATCGATTGATTGAATTTTAATTTTGGTGTAGAACAAAATAAGTCCTAAAGAATTTTATTTGATGAAGCACAAATTTAATATAAAATCCGAAGAAATATCCGAAGTAAATATAAATCATTAACATAAAATTTGTCAAAATTCTCATTTAATGCAATGATGCCTTTTTCTGCTATCATTATATTTGCTCAGTTTAAAATTAAGACAAAGAAATATTTTTATGTGCCATAATCAATGAACAAAGAATAATAATTAATAAGATTATAATTTTGCTACAAATAAATTTGGAGGAGATAAAAAATATAAAGAGATAAAACAAAAAGGGATGGTTTGAATTTCGAACGTTTCTTTTAATTAACTGAAATGCTTTTAAACATAAAATACAATTGTGCAATAAAAGCAAAGGTTAAGAAGATTAATTTCGAATGAATTTAATTTCTCTAGAGCACATGAGCAGAAATTTATTAAGTTTTTTATTCTTGGTTATGAAAGTTATTTCAACTAGAAACTGATTTATCAAACACACGTTGAGGTTTATGCCCTGTTTTCAAAATATATTTTTAATAAGGATTCCCGTGAAAATTACTTTAAACAAGCCACTATGAAAAGAATACTTCCATTTTAAAAATGGGGCTTTCGAGAATTGTTGTCTTTTATAAAAATATAGACTTACTAATATAGAACTTATTTGTAATAAAAAGAGGAAAACATTTTTTTAAAATTATTAACTTAGTGATCTGCAAATGAAAGATTTAGCCTTAGATTAATAATTATTTTAAAACGTCTATTAAAGATTCTTTCATAAATATTATCTACTGAGAGAATAAGCCAATTTTTCTTTCCACCGTCAAGTTGCATAAATATGTAAATGAGTTCACCCGAATTCTTGTGGAGCAACACTTCTTTTAGATAAGAAGGTCAAAATTCTTAAGAATGTTTTAAGGAAATTATGGAATGGTGAGGCAGCTGTGGTGGCAATATTTCCTAAATTATGAATAACCTCCTCAATAAACAATTACCATTTGTTATCTCTACATCACCATTGTTCTTTCTTTCTATTTTTATCTTAAGAGGAGATCGTATCTTAATGAGTTGTAATTTTTAATAAACTGTCTGCCAAAAATATAAAGTTCATGATTAACACATATTAAATGTATATGCCAGAGTCGAAAAACTTCATTTGTTAATTTAACCATACATTTGCATTTTTATCAATGTTATAATAAAATTATGAATTAAATCAATTGATAAATTTAGAACTTTATTAATATTGAATTATAATCCATATAACTCTTTTATTAAATTCTATTGTCACGCAATGTAAAAAGCAAAATAATACTGTTTGAATTGTCGAATGAATGAAATCAACTCTGAAAATAAAATTAAACTAAAAAAAAATCTTTGCAGTAAAATGAAAATGATAAGAAAGCAACTACCTGAGAAAGGAATATTTTTAACGCTGTTTTATTAAATCCCGGTAATGTCTGCCTTTTCGGTACAAATTTTGAATTTAGTCTGCAACTAATCTAAGATTTTTAATGAATAAAAATTTCATGAACAGACCCTTAAGCCCAGACAACTCGTAGTACTGTTTATGTTTCTCATTCGCTTTAAAGTGTTTTTATAAATTCTTCTTGTTTGTCTGTTCATTTGTGTGTTTGGAACAAATTTTGTAATCGATTTTAAACTGATTTCCCGATAAATTAAATATTGAAAACTTTCAATATAGCTCAGAACTGGATGACAATGTAATATTAACTAGCTTTCTTATCTGTTCGGTAAAAACTTTGCCATTGGAGGTAGCTCATCGAAAAGATAGTTTAAAATCTAGTGCAAAAATCTCAGACAAGCAAGAATGAAAGAAAATTATTTAAATTTTTAAAAAATAATGAACCCAGTTTCTAAAACGGACTAAGAAGTACAAAATTTTTCCTAATCCTATATAGATTTCTTACTCCAGACAAATTGCCTTAAAAATTTGTGATTAAAATATTTTTCAATCAAAATTTTCACTATCAAAAATTTCTTAGTGAACATTTATGACGGATAAATTTCTTAGAGAACATATTTTTACTAAAATATCATCATTAATCTCATTCCCAGATGTTTGTAGATATGACGCAAAATCAATAATTTATTAGCTTCCATTCAAAGAACAAACTTGCTATTAAAAAAATTGATATTGTAAATCAAGATTATCTGAATCATATTTGGTTATATGTCATAGTAGGGCTGTAAAAATGCTTCAAATGAACAGAAATTATTCTAAACCTAAATGCAACATCATAACACTAAATCGCAAATGTATAGCTGCAGGATGACGAGGAGATTTTTGCCCACTAATGTGACTGCAGAAACTATACAAAGGAAAGTAACAACGGAGTTGATTCAACGCAACAGAGTGAGGATGGTGAAGAGTAAATATCTTGGAGGAATTTATTTATTTAATGATTGTGGAAGAAAGAATTAAGGGTAGAGCTTGACAAAATTTGGATTTTTTTTCTAGAATCAAGACAAATAACAAGACAGTATTTTAGGTAAAAATGTGCTTACGCTTTTCTAAACATTGGTAACTAAAACTTTATTTCTATAATTTCATTTCATCCTTCAATTCTTGCCAATTTTTGAAGTTAATAAATGAAATTCGACAATGATAAACGAAATAAAAGTATTATAATCGAAATGTAACCAAACTGATTGATTCTTTTCGAATTGACTCTTTTGTTTGTCAAATTTGGAAGCATAAACCTAAGTATTTTACTAAAAATGCAAAAACTACTTTTTTTGCATTATTATCAAAATCCTGGCTGTAAATGCGGAAATGAATAACGTATTTCCATATCCTAAAGCATCCTAAAATATTTCGAAGTAAAAAAAATCAGAAATATTTAAAGGCGAGAAAAATTTCTTTTGCTTTTCGAAAAATAATTGTTAGAAAAAATGCTATTTTTGCTTATTTCTTTCCAAGATAATATGAAATAAGGAATAAACCAATAATATTGATTGTTTACATTTTCAGACAATATATTTCACTTTCAAAATATTGAAAACTACTGCGAGAAAATGCTGACAGAGTTTCAAAACAATGGTGTGAATGAAAATATACTACTTATATTTTAGTTTTTGAATACATTTCATCTAACTAATTACAATATATAGAACGCGCAAAAAAAAAAAAAAAAATAAACAATTTCATTATATATATGTATTCAACTAGACGAAAAATTGACATTTTTTAATTTAAAAAAATAAAAAATTGTTTAAAGTTTTTCGTAATAATCTAAAGAAAATAATCGGTTACAAAAATTAGAATAAGAGTTTAAATAATATAGGTTAGCTGAGTTTAAATAATACTGTAGATGCAAAGGTAATCACTTCATTTATCTCTTGAAAATCTATTAGCATTGTTTATGTATTTTATAGATAAAGAATTTCAAAAAACAGTTTTTTTTTTACTTGGAACTATTTTCCAAGTATTAAGAATTTTTTTTTAAAATGAAAAACAAATTTAGTTGTCACTTTAAGCAATTTAATTTCAAATATTTCCGGACCACGTAATCCCTTTCGAAAAAAGGAGAAAACTATAGTAAAACAAAAGAAATTAGGTAGGATTGATCCATTTTATCTTCGAGCCGAGGCTTTTCAAAAACTTGTGAAAGAAAAAAAGAAATGCTATATCATTTCTACTGTGTTGTCTTTACGGTATATTTTTTTTAATTCAAGTTGTCAATTTGATTGATCATCTCTGAAATCAATATATATACAGAGCTGTAAAACTGGGATTCAACTGATCCCAGTGAATTGAACCAGTTTTAAATCGTTATCAAAAAAAATTTTACACTCCGAGATAGATTTCGAAAAACAAATTATTTCTTCTCCATTAGAATGATTTAGAATCAATGTGAATTTTCTGAATTTCTCTTGCATATTTTTTTTAAATATTACTTTCTAAAATTGATGGCAAATTTATTGCCATTAAGTGATATAAATGATTAAACTGAGGCTGCTATGAATTGGATTCGAACAACTAATTCAGTTTTGATGACTCGAACTTCAAGATAATTTAAATGGACGCCGCTCGATATTCGCAGGAACGTTATAAAAATATTTTGCTAAAAGACTTAAAACTATTTTTTTCTATAACTATATGATGAAAGCATAAGCAATTATTAAAAAATCAGCTAACAAATTGTTAGGGAAAGTAGAAAAAATAGATCAAGCCAGATTCACAAAGCAATGTATGAAGTGTTGATGATCTAAAAAATAAATACTTGGATATTCAAAAAATGATGAACGAATAATATTGGATTAAATTTATTTGTTTGTTGATTATTCACAATTTGACTGAACGTACATATCTTTCACTAGTCATTATCTGCATTTTATTGGATATTCTTGTGATGAAAATGCTATCATTTGAACTGCAGCATTGGAAGAGAGTGCCCTCTAGCTCATCCAGGTGTCGTTTCTAATAATGTTATCCTAGTGCTTTTGCTTTGTACCTGATCTTATAGGGACAGGAATTGAGGACCATCCAATGATTAAAGATTTAGGAAAGCTATTTAACTTAGAAGGAAGTTTGTGTTCCACTGTCATTACTAGGCGTCTTTAAACGGTTGGGAAGATAGTCAATTTCGCTAAGACAGAAGTTGGTTATTGAAAAAGCAATATTCGAAAACAATGTTCCGAAACATTTATTGCTCAAATTAACAGAAAATAATTTAACCCTTCTGTGGGCAGACATTGCAAATGATATATTTGGCAAAATTGTTAATCCTAAAAAAAATATTTACTCTTGTACTTCAATTGACACATTAGGGCTAAGGGATTGTTTTCCCTTCTGTTTAGTAAGGATGTTATTAACAGAATAATATTAATAATAATTGAGAATAAAAAAAATGTCTAAAATATTCGGATTAAGTGTACATAAATGGAAGTGGATTTTATCCAAAACAATTATCGTATCTTTGTTCCAGAAAAGTTCATAACTGGTTAAAAATTAGAGACGCAATCTATTTTCGACCTAATGACTCTTTCCACTCATATTCAATTTTAATTTTTTAAATGAAAACTAAACCTAACTAGTTAACAAAACTATAAGACATTTTGTTTATCATAAGATTTTGAAAACTAAAGAGAAAAGAGATTTATTCGAAGTATTTCTAAAAGAACATTTGAATAAAAACAAATATCTTTGTGTTATTGCAATACCAAATTACGTTCATAAAACAGCTATATGATTCAATCATTAAAATCTTTTGTTTGTATTAATTTATTTTTAAAAGGTCCCTTATACAAAAAAAAAATGATAGTAAAAATTCATGATATTTTCGAGTATATAATTGCTTTAACTTTCATGCAAGTATTTCTGTACTAAATGTCTTTATCTTAACGAATATCAATGTTTATTGATTCCATGCAACAATGCTCCCAAAAAATCTCAAGAAGCGGAGTAGTTTTAACATGATACTTTCCCCCAAGTCTTATAATGCAAAACCGGTGCTCTCAATTTGTATTATTAAATCAAATAGAAAGTTTCCATAAAAGTTACAATCAAACACTTTATATATTTAAATAATTGGCATATTTCCAATAATATTTATAGTGTCAATATAACGAATATTGGCAATATATACAATAAAATATTATTGAAACTCTTCATACAAAATTTCCTCATAAATACATCAAATAATTTCATTCGTTTTTCTAGTAATACATCTTTCTAGGCGATTGACTGGTTCATTTCTAATTAGGAGTTGTTTTTGATTGAAACGATTTAGTAATCTTCTAGTGCTTCCCGCACATGCAAAAATTGTTTATATTTCAGGATTCAACTTCTATTAAACTTTTAAAATTAAAAAAGGTACTTATATTCGTATATTGTATGTGCATTTTGAACAATAAAATGTATTTTGAGAGGTATTGCCTATTAAAATTTTAAAACTCATTCTCGCAGTTTATTATTTCAACTCTTATTATCTGCTCATGTTTCGATGATATTGATTTCAGAAACTCATCTGTCAGTTTTTGTATATTCTGGAGTATTTAGATATTAAAAATTTGTATTAATATTCCCTGTGCCTTGATTTAAATGTGAAATTTAAATATAAAGAAAATGATTTTCACAGGCTTTGTATTGCAGTTGATGCATTAATTTTTTTAAAAATATTTAAATGCTATATTGTAAAGGCTACGCCATAACATTTAATTTTTTTAATTAGTTGTTTTAGTATTTTAATTATCTAAATATAAATATTTAAAATATATAATGAGTTAAATTTTAGTATAATATGTAATAGACATTTAAATAAATATCCATATGTTAATAATAAATATTCAATTTTTATATGAAAAAATTTAAAGAAACAATGTATATCATAATTCAATGTCATTTATTTTTTGAATAATTCAAAATAAAAAATTTTCATAAAACTATAGATTCTATAGACATTTCGTTATAAACTGTTTGAAGTTCAGGTTATAAAATATATTAATATTGAAATTCCGATCTTTTATTGTTGTCTTAAAATAAAACAATCATACATACTTTTGCTGTGAATTATTTTGTTCTAAACTTTTTACTAGAGTTTATAATAATACTATAAAAAGTAACTACTGAATTCACATTTATTCTGAATTAATCTGTTAAACATGCAACTCTTTGGTTTAAGAAAAATCTCAAATTTATCTAGACTGGCTATCGGAGTGAAGACACTTCACTATATGAAATACTATATTGTTACTATATGAAAATTCTCGCTTATTTAATGATTTATAAAATAAAGTTATAACATAATTAGGCTTATGTCAAGCTTTCTTATGACGTACTAGTCCTTTATTTATTGTTAACGAGCAATAACTTCAGAAAAACAAGCTTACAATCACAATCATCATAAACAAAATTATAACCATTATTGATAAAAACGCTCTTTATTTCAACACCTGCTTTCAGTCATATGCTGGGAATCCACCGCACATCCTGTTTTCTTGGAGAAACGTACGGTCCAAGAAATGCTAGGAGTTCCAATTCTCCACTTTTCTTAATGTGATTCTTGACTATTTCATTAAGTCATCAGCAGATATATCAATAAGTATATTACGAGGATATTAAATCGCCTCTGGTCTTTCTTAAACAAAGAGGATTGGGATTTCATTTTTATATTTCCTTGGAAATGTACGGATTTGAATTAGTTTAAAGTTATTGATAACAGAGCATTGATTTATAAACACTATTGTTAAATATCTGCTTCATTCTTTGTGGAAGCAAAATTATTCTTTTTTAAGATATTTTAAAAATCATTAATTATATCATCTTCAACAAAATCAATTCTTCTTTATAGAATCTGCAACTTTATTTTTTACCGAGATTAAATAAAATTTTAAATAATCTCAAGGGAAATGTATTTCAATTAAAATTAGGAAACGTCTTATTTTAAGTTGCATACAATAAAACTAACAAATTCTAGGCGAAGAAAAACCCTCTGCTATTTCTACAAATAGTTCATCCAATTGAGAAATAATTTTATATTACAAACTTTAACTAATACTTAGAACATAATTATGTAGGCTAATTTTGGTTTCCAAGTTGAATAAATTATTTTTTTAAATGGTAAACTACTATTAATTTTCAATGTTTCCAGATATTTCTCTATTTTTTAACAAGATCTGCTAAATAATTAAAGAAAAATATTTTAAAGAATATTTCCTTTTCTAAAGGATTTGCTTAAAATTTCATTTGAAATTCAAAATCAATTCAATAGAAATTCGCATAATTAAATGGCACTGAATCTAAATTTGTAACAACAATTCAAACAAAATGAATTTAAAAAATCATTAAAATTGCATCACTGTTTTAAATAATAAGTTTTCACACTTCAATAGAATAATAAATTAATTTAGATAATTAAATTTCATTATATAGTTCACACTTTCTATGCATATCGAAATTAAAAGACTGCTTCAATATGATAAATGGATTGATACTGCAACTCTGAGTCAATATATAACAATATACCACGCACTGCAGCACATTTTTCTTGTAAATTTATGTGGATTAAAATCCTAAAGCATAATTAAACTTTATTTTCCCTAAAAATTTGAATAATAAAAAACTCTCACGCGTCAAAAACAATCTAAGTTTATTTTGTTTGAATTTTCTACTAGTAAAATTTCTCAATATAGTTTGGCTTAACTAGGGAATAAAACTAAACGATAGATTCATTAATGCAAATACATCTGACGTTTAATTAGAAACATTTTTTCATTCCAGCTGTTAAGTGTCGAAAAGAGTCTGAAATAGAAGGAAAATAATATGCGCAGGTTTGAAAAAAATTGTGCTTAGAAAAACAATATTTAATTAGTAAGATGATCATTACAAAAATTCCTCTCTTTCAGAAAAAAACTGTTCTGTAGGTGTGATCATTTCTATTAGTTATTCTGAGTTCTGAAAAATAATCTTGTTTATGAAACAGCAGGTGTTTCAAAAGGAGAATTGAAGTTTTTAATTTTGTTGAGCAATATCATCTCATGGTTGGTTGTTTCTGCAAACTTCCAGTGAATGGTATTCAACGGCAGCAGGATATTTTAGATAATGACAGGCATTAACGGATTTGGGACTGAATGATATTTAAACGATAATAAATAAATAAATAAATAAATATAAATATATATGATTAGCTTTTTTGAAGCAGACTATTTTTACTAAGTTGTTTTGTCATCGGCTCCTTAATTAAACGTCAAAAAGTCAGAAAACAATTACGTTAATTAGAAAGGTGAGAAAATTAAGTAAAAAGAAGAAAGTAATCGCATATGGACTGAAGCGTAAAATAGATTTGTAAGGAATATATAGCAATTTCGTTTGTCGAAACTCCGTTCTCCTGTTCTACGTCTACTTTAATTATGGGAAGTACATTTTCTTCGCGGAGACGTGTATTACTTTGCGTCTTCACAAGCATTAGGATTGACCACGTAAAGAATTTTATGGTGTAGCTATTCCAAATATATAAATCACTCTTGTCTTATCGTCGTTATTTTAGGCACCCGTTGTAGAAAAGAAGCATTGGTCTTTTCAAAGTTTATCTTTATATAAAGATAAAGTTATATAACGCAACAGGCATTTCAGTTGCTTATTTTTGTTAAAAATCTCCCAAAGAAATGTTATTACTAATAATTAATTTTGAAACAAAGCATGTTAAATATTTACTGCCTATAAATAAATTCTAATATGTGAAATATAAACAGTAAAAATATAAATTAAAAAAATAAATTCTGTTTCATGCATGGCGCATTTATAATATTTAAATAAAAAAAATAAAATTAAGCTTTAACAAATAAAGGATATTATATTGAAATTAATATTTTTAATAATTTAAATTATATTTAGAAATAATGCTTTCTAATTTATTTTTCATTACTTATGACAAAAGATTCAAAAATGGCTCCTGTAAAAAAAAAATCTCGA
Source organism: Argiope aurantia (assembly GCA_026543865.1). Lineage (NCBI taxonomy): Eukaryota > Metazoa > Arthropoda > Arachnida > Araneae > Araneidae > Argiope > Argiope aurantia. Next base: position 233,042 of record JAPMOR010110118.1, read on the forward strand.
AAACGAAATAGATTGTGTACTAAAGAAGAAAAATGAACAGATAATCATTCAAATAAAGTCGTTAACGAATTTTATATTTCGAATCTTTCTGCGCCAAAATCCTTCAATAATCCAATATTTCAAGCTGTTTCAAATTTTGATATTTACTCCTTAAATTTAAATAACATTTATAGACAACAGAAAAAGTAACAAAAAAATCCAATTAATACACTAAACATTATTCTGGCACCGTACGTTGTAAATTTCATAAAATATAAGATTTAAAAAGAAATCTAGTTTGATAAATGTTTAGATTTTCTTAAGGGAGTCTCTACATATTGAAATATGATATAATTTTAAACATTCACTTTTTATTTCATTATTAGATGATAACATGATAAAATTAGGCTGCGTATCAAACTTGATTAAAATGACATCAGTATATCGGAAGATATTACCTTTCTGCTTCCTTACGAATTGAAGTTTTCACTTCGTATTGATTTACGAAAGATCTATATGATCCTGTATCAATAAGCATCAGACATTCCATCTAATTAGAAAATTAGTTTCAAATAAATGTTATTATAAAGTTAATCATAGTTTCAAATTCTTTTTATATTTTTTTTTTACTTCTAAAAAAATTCTGCAGATTTTAAAATGATATTGATGAATAATAAAAGAGTCATAAATGATTATTTTTAATGTTACATCAAGAAATTTAATTTCACATAATTAAATAAACTTGTCTTATTAAATGTAAAATATTCTTGAATAATATTAATTAAAATATACTATTGAATAAAATTTGCTTTCTGTGGAGTTCTTCATTATCAAGACACTTTCTTAATCTATCATAAGCAGAGCAAAGAAAAGATACTGTTCTCGGGTTTTATAGATGAGAAAACATTAACTTTGAATCAAGATATGAATGCGGATTTGCAGATTTGTTTGAACAATATAACAGACATTTCATATTTATAAAATTTTATTCATGACAAATTGTTTTATTATGTTTATGTTATTAGGTCAGAATTGAAAAACTATTAGTAAAACGGACAAATATCCAGAATAAATCCCCCTTATATAAAGAATAATGTTATTGCGTTATTTCATGACTTTAGACCAACTACTTACGAAATGACAATGTCTGTAATGGAACAGTCATTAGTAGTAGAAGCAATATCATTCCTACATCAATTGATATAGGCACAGAAATTATGTCCTGCCGTTTGATTTGAATAATAGTGATGTTATGCTTATGTGCATGACCACAGTAAAACATCATGCATCTTCTACAGAATCAATATCGTTTTGCCATGCTCTGTATTCGGCTAAATATCGAGAGCACTGTTGATTAATAGTTCTCTTGAAGAATATTCTAATATATTTTCTTAAATAAACATGGCCAAATTCGGTTCATTTAACTTTTAGAAAGTATTGAATTTTCTGAATAATTGTATATTCCGAAAAATTGTATTTTATTTATTAATAACGTGTTCAAATTTCTAATGTCACCGTTGAAGAAAATTTATATTCTAATTTTATATTAGACGTTGCCTTTCTAATTCTCTATTTTCAAATTCCTCCTGAACCCTCTGAAATTCCTTTTGTTAAATACATTCTTTACGTCGAATCGTCTTTCTCACAACCCTGGCAACTCAAGAAAGCAGACAAGAGGAAAAAGATGAATTCTTGGGAGCCTACTTCTAAAAGACCTTATTCAAGAATGCCCTAGAATAGATATCTAACTTTTTCGAACTCATCTTATCGGGCTAAGATAAAAAATTTAAAAATTCAGTAAAATTCCTCTATCAGCAACCGTCAATTTCAGTTAAAATAGAGATTCTTGTTATTCTTTGAATAAAAAAGGTAATGAAATTAGGATCACAGCCGATATATCCTTTAAGAGAAGACACAGAAAATATATCCTATAAGAAATATCAAAATGTACTTTACCTTCGAAGAAATTTCTTAGGGGGTATAACATTAAGAATCGTGTTTTCAACTTTCGAATAAATGCAAAGATTAAACAAGTGCAAGTTATGTTTTATAATAGTTATGTCTTAATGTCATACCCCCTATATAGTAATGTCTTAACCTATATAGTCTATATAGTCTGTCTGAGGGTCTTAGTACCCTCCATATATAGTTATGTCTTAATGTTATACCCCCTAAAAAATTTGTAATATTTTAATATTGTAATATTTTTCGAATAAATGCAAAGATTAAACAAGTGCAAGTTATGTTTTATAACTAAAAATAGTATTTGCATTCAAACATATTTATTACTGTAATAAGAAATTAAACTAATAATGCTTTGAAATTCTTGATAAAAATCCTTAATTAAAAGACACAGCATTACCATTAATTGTCTATTTCAATGTCTTATGTATTTTTATATGATGACATATCACCAACTGTTTAGCTTTTAAATTAACACTAAAAGTTAATTTAATCAACATTTTTAATTAATATAAATTTTTAGATTTTTTTTTTTAATTTTCAAGATAATTTGAAAAATGTAAGCATGTAATACCGAAAAATAATACCTGGAAAAGAAATTCTAGATGAAACTTAACATTTATACTTAGTTTTAAATTACATTTGAAGTATAGAGCAGCAATTCCAATATTTAGATATCGATTTTTTTATAGTTTTTAAAAATGCTTTGACAGGTTATATTTCATTTAAAAGCAAAGCTGTCAAAAAGTCCTAATTCCAGTTTCGAAAATTGTCTGAATCTTTCACAGAAACATGAAAAACTTTTTCTGAAAAAATATCATTGTCTGATTTTTTTTATCGATATCAACGAGTTCAGCCAACTGTGGACCATCTTTTTCATATCTGAGAAGATTGAAAAAAATACCTCCGAAGCATATAGTAGGAAGAAAGAATTTCAACTATCTTGGTTACAAAGTATTTGTTTACTAAACTTTCTGCTTTCTCAAAGTTGAAACAAGAACTTCAGAGGCCAGTAGATAAAAATTATATCTTCATACAGCACCTATGATATTCCAGAAAAATATTCATAGATATAAGGAGAAAAAGGTTTGCCTCATCTGCACATAAAAAATGATATACGAGAATGGGTAATGGACAGTAAAAGAACCAGAACCTAGATATGTTTCCACAGGGAATTTGCTTTAAGATGTATGTAGTGGTTATCGCAGCACATGTACTACATGTATTAATAATACATTATATTCGAGTCTAAACATGTAAATAGTACACAATGTTTTTACGAATATTTTATCGGAATTAAATGGAAATATTTGTTTTTTTTAGTAATATTTGTAACAGTATTATTTATTAAAAATATTACAAACCATGATAAATCCATTCAATATCCAAACACAGATCAAGAGACTGAGGTTCTAGCGTTCTATATGGTGATTTGTTTGAAAAAAAAGTTCTTAACCAAATATCAGTTTATAGGTTTCAGTCATTAAGTGATACTATAATAGTCATTTGTTGCTTTGAAAATGCCTCACAATTAAAAATATTTAACATAAGATCTTCCAAATCAGTAATAAGTTTTATTTCCTTCATGTACCGATTTTACAATGGAAATCTCAGAAATTACTTGTATTCAGTTTTCGAATACATTAACCCTTTTATTAATAAGATAATTCAAGTTCAGGAACCTCAAAATGCTCGAAAATTCCAATTTCTCTTTCAGAGATCAGAATAATTCCCTACTCTCTCCTTCAAAACACACAATGACAGCCCATGCTGATTTATAAAAGAGGATCCTAGTTAGTTTATGGATAATCAGCGAATATACGCTTGGACATCGTTTGGGAGTTCTCAAAAAAATTTCTTTGGCCCTCCAAATCTATTTAGACGAGATCTCTAAACAACAAAGCACGCACTTCGGATATTCAGTCAATCGCATTCAACGATGGTGAAGGAGATTTCACATTACTATCTAAAAGTCTTTTTCACTAGCTAGTTAAAATGCCTTATATAAATTCAGCTTTGTAAGTAGATTTGTCAGTTTTGCACATTCTTCAGAAACATTTAAAAGTAATATAATTTACTGGACATGAAAAAGGTTTTAGCAGAAAGAGAAAAATATAAATGAGCATAAAAAATAATTTAAGATTTATTTATAATTTTCAACAGAAATATAAGTACTTCAGATTTGAATAGGAATCTATACATTTCATTGCATTGGTGCATTTAAATACAGTAATCACATTACAAGACATTTTGATGTTCAAACTCAATTTTAAATATGGATTACCCCAAGATAAACTTTTGCGCTTTAAGCTTTGATTGAAACTTTTCCCAGAAAATAATTTACAGCTTATTGTAATTTGAACAATGACAGTAAAAATAAGAATTAAAAATATGCAATTTTTTGTATGACTTTCTTCGCCTTCTTTATTTAAAGAGATTTTTTTCCACTGGTTCCAAATCTGATTTTTTATAATTTCATCTTTATTTTTTCTTAAGTAGTGTTTAAAAAAAGTAAATAACAAAAGAAAAAAAATTAAAATTTAAAAAATTAGTTATTATTGATATTATTAATATTATAAAAGAGAATGAATTATAGATGTATGTCATATCGTAAAAATAAATTTATGAATCAACAGAAACTTGGGAATGTTGCGATATCACCTTGTAATGCTACCTTTGAAACTGTTTCTGTGAATAGACAATTCTTAACATCATATAAAATATGCAATTTTAAATTTATCTTTGATTGCATGCTATTTGGGAATACTATAATTTGCAAACTTATTTCTGAAAATTTCACATTTTCTTTTTTTTTTCTATTAAATTTTGTAAGAACCGTATTCGAGTAATTTTAATTGAGGAACAATTGTTTTACTCTAATAGTTAGAAAAGTTAATTTGGTAAGACCAAGGAGATATTTTATAGATTTTTTTTGTATAGATTGTATTCGATATTGAAACATTGTGCAAGTATGTTATGAAATAGTTTCTTATCAATCTTGTCTCAGTTTATTTATACATTTTACTTTAGCAATATTTTTTTCCAAGTAGTTGTTTTAAAATGCTGTTGTAGACTTAATATTATCTTTGAAAAAAAAATTAAAAAAATAAGAAATTATGGCAGGCATTATTTTTTAAACTTTCATTTTATCCTTCCAAAATGTTATTATTTTCAAATGAAATTTGATTGCATGTATAAATGCATAGATGATGTTAATTACCAGAAAGCTTATAATTTGACCATTTTTAAGGCGACATGTTGCCATAAAATTTATAAAAACATCAATTTATTTATTACCTAATATCATGTTTGGAATCATTTTCAATATACCTGTAAAATTTCAACGCTATATCTGTTTAATTATTAGTGATGCATGGCAAGAGAGTAAACAGTGGTGTTGCACCTACTTTTAAAGTCCGAAGTTAGCAAAGGGTTTGTTAAAACTTTAATTTCAAATAATAGTTTTTATGGAAATCTTGAAAGATTGAACTATAAATTGAAACAAATTTATAGTTGGATATTCAATTTCGAAATATTTTGCATATGGAATGGGCTTCTTTATAAGAATGAAAGTTTCAAAGTGGGGTTTCATATGCGCTTTAATCATGTTCAATCTAATGCTCTCAAATATTGAATTAAAAGTGGAATTTTCTTTGTACAAGATTTGAACTGATATTAGTAATATCACTGCGCATTAAATAGCATATTATTATTTTAGAATTATTAAGATAAGAATTTAGGAAATTTTGGCCTTGCTTTCTTTCTTTCTTTCCTTTTATACATTCATATACAAAACATAACATTTCAAATCCCCAAATTATTTGCATTTTTATGGTTAGCAGGTCGAAATAAGTGCATCAAAATTTCTGAAAATGTATAAATAATCTATTGGATTTTATATAATATTATTGGTCGGGTGAAAATTTTAAATTGGTATCTTTCCATGTTGTATTTTTTATATACATATTTTCAGAAATCCCATGGTTCTTTTAAAAATTTAAATTGAGGAACGAAATTTGAGTATTTTCGAAATACATGATTTGTAGAATTCGGTAGGGCATTAAATCTAGAATAAGCAGTCGTTTTTTTAAAATATATGTTTATTCAAAATTAATAAATTTTTGAAAATTTGTGTGTGAAACAATAAAAAATTAATAAAAAATATCAGTTGCAGAAAGCCTATACCCAGTCTTAAGTAGTATATTACGAAACTTGGAGAAAGTAAAATTTAGTGAACTCAAAAAGTAAGCATATTTAACACAGAAAACCATACGGATTTTTAAAAAATGTCAAAACATTTTTTTGAAAATTTAAGTTCAGAAATACTTCACAATATATCAAAATATTTTTGCCGGAATAAAATGTTAATTTGCATAAAACAAAATTATAATAAAATTCTAAATATTGAAGATACAAAAAAAAACACTTAAGATTGTACCCTGCCACTTTAACGTTGAATTTTAAGCATACGTATTCACACAATTTTCAGCGAATAAAGCCACTTGCGATATTCCATAAAAATATTTGTTCATAATCTTGTCTTCATAGCTCTTATCACTAATTTTCATCAACATATTACTCATTTATTTTGTCCTTAATTCCTCTTAATTCTGTGAATGTTTATTGCAATTAATTCCTCTTTCCAAGTTTTCTTTCACTTTCATATTATGATGTAGCTAAGATAGTTACAAAACTCAAAAATTTATGAACTCACCCGATAAAAGAAATTTTGAATATTTTGTTCGATTCCTACAGTTTAGGAACTTAACTGTAGGAATCGGAATTGTAACGGAATTGTATTAGTAAATCGAAATTTGACACTAACTAATTTCTCATTTTAGCACAGAAATTGAACTATCGTTTCATGCTCGTTAGGTGAATTAGTGAATATGTGGTGCATTTAAGCAGTCATTAGGAAGAAAAATCGATTATGCGTCTCATCGTTTGATAATTTAAAGTTACGATTATTAAATAGACATTTAGGTAAAAGAAATAAAATCTGATCCCTTTGTTATTTTTAAATCCATTTCTATCACAAAAAAATACCTAAAATTTCTGTAAAAATCATATTTTATGTTGTTTGTTCTGAAAATTATAATTTAGACTTTTCAATTAGACTTCGGCAATTTACAGATTTTTCTATGATCACTTTTATATGTGGGAGAATACTGAAGTGATTATTTAATGTAATATAAGTGTATTTCCCAATAACTGGTCAAATTTACAAATGAAAGACGATACCTTAATTTAAAAACCGGAACGCAAGAAAATTAAGTAAATTTTTTTCTTAAATATTAGTTTGTTTAAATTCAAGCAATAAATAAAAGAACGCAGTAAGCGAAGCATGGATGATGAACTGATTTCAAGGATTCATTGGAAAATCTTAAATTAAACCAATCGTCTAAATAATTGAGAACATAAAGTAATTGTTATGTTCCCTAATTTTCAAAAAGATGAAGAAGAGTGAACAATTAAAGACAAAATGTAATTCCTATTTGACTTGCATGTAAATAAATATGTTTAAAACAAATAATCAATACTTTTTTTAAATGTCTGTAAATTGCTTTTTTTCCTTAGTCAGAAAAAGTTATTTTAGTAATTTCAATTGAAATTCCTTCTAAATTAAACCATACATTAATTTACATTTCGATTTCACGATCCGAAATGAGTATCAAATATATTACATTCCTTCTTAATTATTTCATGTTGTATTTCTACGCCTTAAAAAGAAGTGTTTCTGCAATAATGGCTTTCAAAGAATACAGTAGTAGTAACAAAAATATATAATATAAAAATAATTATTAAAAAAACATGTAGAGCCTGTAAAATTACAAATTTTCGTTAAGTTTTCATGATTCACAAGACTTTATATTAAAAATTTTAATGAAATAAAATGACATTATCAAATCTTCCTTTATAATAAACATATAATTAATCAAAACTTCAAACTAATTCCATACTGCAATAATTATCTTCATAAAAATTCATTTCCTCCTTTTCATTCATCTATTAATCTCAGATATAATTGACTTATTTTTCGAGAAGAGACTAATATTATTTAGGAATATATACAATATTTTAATTCCATCACTTATTTAATTATTTTGTTAGAGGTGGTATTCTGTTTATAGAGTAACAAATATGACGTTATTCAAAATTGTAGTTTTAGTAAATAAACTTAAATTTTAAAATATTGATCTAAGCATTCACTTGCATTTTAAAACTTGTATTGATTCTAAATAATGAAACAGTCCTTTATTGATTTTAAATAACAAAATCATGCTATTTCAGTTATTCGAGTAATATTGTCCTTAATTCTGTAACACTGTTCGACACGACTTAAAAAATTGACAAGTTTATAATAATGTTTTATAGAAATTAGTTTTTATTAAAATATAGCAAATTGAATGTGAAATTTATTGCGTTTTACTGCAGGATTTACTCAATTTTATATTAAAAATCGAAATATTTGAGATTATATAATATATAAATAAATTCATAACTGAACTTTGCAGCAGTAACAACATGCAACAAAGAATCATTAACTAGATTTCATATCTAGATTCAAAATTTTATATTTCAAAGAAATAATTATATAAAATGCGAATAAAAATATGCATCAAAGTATCATATTATACAACATATCTATCAGTACCTCTACTACATATACATAAGTGTCATACTTTATTATATGACACTATGTATTGCAAATTACATTCTCTTTGAAAAATTATGCAGTATATATTTTAATTTGTTTCTTATATTTGTTATGTAATACATATTTTTTAAAGTGTACTGGATTTAAATAATACGGATATGAATTTAAACCGAGGAAACTGAATACAACCCCAGTGAATAGTCAGAATTCTATATTAATTTCGCGAATATAATCCATTTATAAAGGAAGCTGAAACTGAATTTTGTTTCAGCATCATTTTAAACGGGAAAATTTTCAGAGCAGTGCATAAAAGATGCTACATGCACTTTTGATTCAAAGTATAAATTTTCTGGTAATACATGAATATCGAAGTAACTGTCATACTGCTGTTGCTACGTCCCAAATTTCATTTAATGAGCTGTCTAAAAAAATCTGCCGACATATAATATGATCGCCAAAAAGTTTCGTATTTGAAAATTCTTAATTTTCGTTTCACTGCCTATGTTTTATTTCAAGAATTTATTTCGATATCAGCATTCTGAAATATAATAGTTAATATTATCAGAGCTTTTATCTACAAGTTATTTTAATTCAATATGATTCCATTTTCTATAAGTGTTCCGAATTTAAATTTCTGGCGAGTCTTTCTGAGGTGGTTAGATTGCGGTGCCAAAGGAATTTTATACAAAAAGTTGGCTCAAATGCTTATCATTAGGATATAAAATAGTCATTAGGAAAATGTTATAATCATTGAAAAATTAAAAACTTCAGAACTTTGACGAATCTCCGCGGTTCATATTTCCCTACGTCCGAAAACCAGGTTTTCGGATTTGTGTCGCTTTGCCTCTGAAAACAATAACTCAAAACTGCTTTCCACTGGAAGGATGAAGTGTGGCGTATGGTCTCTGCAATAAATTTGAAGATATCAGTCCAATTTTGAAAGAAATCCTCTGAGAGGAAGTCCGTCTGTCCGTGTATCGGAATATAAATTAAAACGATATCTACAGTCGAAGAGGGTGAGGTGAACTAAAATTTGCATAAAAATTTAATTTCTGAAGGTATATATCTGTCAAATTTGGAACCAAATTAGTCGAAGCTTCGACCGTTTGTTGGTCTGTACATTCATAATCATATAAATTCGATAATTCAAAAATGCAATGACTTAAATATTTGATTTGTGACAGCAATAGTACTTTGCCAAATTTTAGTTTAGACGGAATAGACGGGGGAAAAAAGACGTCCAAATTACACATGGGATTTTGTTTTCTGGTACTTGTATTTGAACCGCATTCCACCAATTAATTGCAAAAATAGCGAAATTCTCTTCTTAATAGGCCCTTTCGCAACTATCTTTCGCAAAAGCCATGCGATTAATAATATACAAGTAATTTTATTAGTTAGTATACGAGAAAATTTCGTAGAAACCATCACTTCTGATTTAATTTTAATTTTTCGTTTAAAGTTTCAAATGGTTATTTTTCCATGCTACTATTTCGATAAATAACCAAAATGACGAGAAAAATACAATAAAGATAAAGAAAATTACAAAGAATGAATCAGCAACTCGGGCACACAGAAATTGGGCTGTATGTACTAATTGTGAAATTCACTCACTGTATATTGCTAAGTGAGGAACCGAGAATTAGAAAGCTGATTTTCTTTCACTGAATTTAACTGTGGCTCAGCAAGGTTTACTGCCACCAAGATTCGTGCTCGGTCAACTGTTCCCTCTAGGATAAATTCCCTCTTGATTTTTTTTTCGTTCCCTTTTTCTCCTTTGTTTTTTTTTATGATTCCAGTTTTGCTTTCTAATTTCTTAGAGAAAATTTAATCTTTTTAATACATATTTGGTTTCTAATTTTAGAAGTCAATGTAAAAAGATATGTCATTAATTTATCTAAATATATTTCAGATGATTACGATTAAAAATTTTTGCGAGATTACTAGTTTCCGAGTTAGAGAGCATCCACCATGCTCAAAAAAATAATCCAGTGAAATTTTATTTTTTAATTAATTGCCTTAACTATATCACCTCTGTTATTGCCTAAGTAAGCACCTGAAGTTTCTTTAATTTTATACCATACTCATCCCCAAAAAAATGAATTATTTCAATTGAATGATGAAAATTTGAATACTTCTGAACGAAATCGTTATGTACGAAAACTTTCCTCAAAGTAATGATTTCTGACTATATTTGATCCACAAATATACAAAATGTTTAAAGGTAATTTTAATTAAAAATACATTAATACATTCGAAAAATGCTCCCAATGCAAATTCTATAATAAAAAAAATGTTTAATGAATATAAGGATGTTATTTCCTTTTAATTATGTTGAACACATATTCATTATCAGCATAATAAAAATTTTAGTGTCATGAAAAAGAAAGCTATTCAAAAAGTTTTAGAATAACTTTCTTAGTTTTGAAAAAATACACAAAAAAATTGCCATTATGATCTGAATGTCTCATTACAGCTTAAATACACCTGATCTTTGTTTAAAATATATCTGTTATTATAAGTTCCGAAACATTCAATATTTATTAATAATATTTAATTTTGTGCCCTATTTTATAAATACATTTTAACTGCTTTATAAATTAAAATAGTTTGTTTATGTACTATAAAAGGGGACAAGGAAAAAATACTGTTCTTAAATTGTTTTTTTTAATGTGGTTATTCAATTCCTTGTATTCCGATAGGAGCAATACAGCGTCATAGAATTTATATGGCCTCTTTATAGATGCGCAATTTCATACATTATAGATTTAATAACCGTATTTTACTTTTCTCGAAGGAATTTTATTCTTAAGAAAAAAAATAATCTAGTAGGAAAATGTAATACATTACAAAAATTAAGACCACATATAACTGACAAAATTAAATTTAAAATCTGTACAAATAATTGCATTTCTAAAGAAATAAATAATGTTAAACTAATCTTCAAAAGTATACCCTTAAACTGAAATTTTTAAACTCTAATAAATAACTTTGTCCGTAATAATATACTTTATTACATCTAAGCTGATCTGCAGTAGAATCTTCGTTATTAACTTACTCATCTCAACTGTTCGTGGATATAATACAGCTTATAATCTCATAGATCCGCTATCATGACCGACCGTCCGAGCACTATACCTCTATCTGGAATTTGCAAGGTTTCAAATTGTCCGCCCACGTTCTCACGATTTGACGGCAGGGCAAAGTGCAAATTGATAAAGTTTGCAATAGCGAACATTACCTTGGACCGTTCATGTACTATGAGTAATAAGCCATTAGTTGGAGAAAACACATTACGAATTATTGGCGCGGTGACATGCAAACATGTATCTCCTCAAACTACAAGCAATAAATGTATGGGATGCGACTCCAGACTTATGAATTATTACATTGCAAATTATGATTATGATTTAAGATTGTAAGATATAAAACATTCAGGATAAATGGGGTACACAAAAAAATACTTTAAATCTAAAAAATCACATATTAAAATCGATTAATTGAAAATTTATTTACAGTTATACTACACAATAATGGAAAGAATTTATTTTCTAAATATCAGCAGCAATGATTATTTTTAACTTTATCAAGTAAAAAAAATTCATCTGTAAGTAGATGAAATTAGAGTGCTTTTGATCGGAGATAGAATGGAAAGAAAATTTCAGTTTCTCTCTGCAGTTTTAACCTATAACTTCATAAAGTTTAGAACTATGATAATGACAAAGGGCTGAAAATGTAAGTGATTAGAGATTTCTGACTCAGCATCGAATGTTCAAAAGAAATATCTGTCGCAATTAGGGGTTGAAATAAATTTTCTGCTCCTAACCTCTAAGATGCTGAATTTATTGAAAAGCTTATATTACAAAAAAAAATGTTATGATAAGGAAGTAATGAGTAATTTGAATTACCTTTAATCTTCAATAGTAGAGAGTTTTGATAAATAAAAACAATACACTGATATTTCCATCTCTTTTCTGTCCAAATTAGTTATCAAAATGGTTTTTGAATCATTTATTTGCCTAAAATACTTTCTTCTTTCAATTTATGTACGTTAAGTAATGGAAATTGTTTCAAAAAATCAAAATTGTTAAATTGTCTAAATTTTTTTTAGATATTCAAATTTTGCATACATTTCGGGGATACAAATTATATATATATTTTATATTTTTCTAGGCATATAATAATAATTTTAATTTACCCGTGTTTCAAAAATAATTATTTTCCAATCAGGGCAGCTCTGGCTTTTCTTCCGAGTTGCAAAGGTTATTTTTTCTCGGTAGCTGCCAACATGTTTGGGATCTTAATATTATCCATTTTTTTTCTATAACATATATTAGATTATCTGTCAACCCATCGACGACAGGATGCGCTCCTCATAAGAGCGCATAGGATGCATAGGATGTGAAATTAGATTTGTTTCGTCATTTTCAGCTCCCATGTTTTTCTCTGTTATTAGTTAATTCATATGCCAAAACGATCATGGATTTCTCAACATTGGTTATGCCAATTACAACTGTTGCACTGGCAGGCGTCTATCTCTGTAAATGGGTTGGTATAGATATTGCATTTTTAAAGTATGATTAATTTTCGTAGTGCTGCAGTGCTTCTGTTATAATCATATAGCAGATAGACAAACTCTATCCTGGTACATCAATCAATGAGAAAGAGGAGATTTTACTTTTTACTTGTAGCCTTTGGAGACCATCTGGGTCGAGGTGGATATTGACCATCTTTAATTTCTGTTAAATAGTTTTGATGTATCATATCCGTGATACCGTGAAATTGCCAGGCATTAAAGATGTTTTGCAGACGCTTGAATCATTGTGTATATGAAACTTTCTAATGGAAACCAGCCACATGGCGTAATGACGCTATTAAAAATGTAAATGTGTGGTTTTTTTTATCGTATAAATATTGCGTCATCGCAGTTTCATTTTCTATCCTCCATTTTTTATGACTTTTTTTCACTATATAAGCATTAAAAAACCCTTCATCTTTAACTTTTAATAATGGAAAAGAAAGCCCGCAGCGAGATTGTTTCATCAACAATGAAAACAATTTGAACCCTAGGGCAATCATGTAATGTTTTGTTGGGATTTAGACGAAACAATTATGCAATTTAAAAATAAACAGCAAAAATTTGTATCGTCATTTAAGTTGGTATCATTAAAAAGATTTAATTTTGAATCTGTAATTTTCATTGTTTTGCTATAATATTTACTGAAATTGTGGAAATACGTCAAACATTCAAATTAATTTTTAATTAAAATTTCAAAAACTGAGCTTCAAGGTGCACATGTCCATCCTCCTAATTGCATAAGTACCAAATTTAATACCTGTAGGTCAAATAGTCTGGGGCTCTATAAACCAAAGCTCACACAAACGAGTTCAAGATAAGCGCAGTTCAAGAAAGATAACTATGAGCGTTTGAAATGCTCCACTCGCCTTATTTTGGAATCCTTTGGAAATAAAAAAACGGAGTTTTTTTTTGTTCATATCTTTATTTCAGAAATAAATTTCGAAATTCTGTCATTATACAATATACAACGAATTCCAAATATAAATGCCAAGATTTAAACTCTAACAAAGGCCCATATCATCGTTATTCGATCGTGAGTGTATATCAGAAAGATTCTGGAGCACTTTAAGAAACGGAATGAGGTAAACAAATTAGTTGAACAAGCAACTTATAATTGTTAATAAATCAAGAGATAACAGGCATAATGATTTTAAATAAATCTTAATTAACAAAATATTAATTATATAGCACATTAACAAAATATTTACAAACATGCTTTTTTATAATGTATATTGCTTTTTTTTTGTTAATAATGGAGCATGAGGGAACAATAATCCATTATATTGCTTTCTTCAAATAAAATTAGCTTCACTGAATTGTATTTATGATTCAAAAATAAAAATAAGCAATACGCAGATTTCCAGTCAAGAGTTATGCCCTTCAGACTCCATGCGAGAATCAAATCATTGACATTTGGTAATCTTCAAGTTTTTGTCAGATTTATGAAAAAAAATGGCCAGCATCTGTTCTAAATGAGTTAGAGAAAAGTCTTCAAAAGAAATGCTCATTAAAAAAATGTTTGAAAGATTCTGTGAATTGCTTCAAGAATGGACTTAAGGTGATTATCGATGTTTTCATATGCGAGAAGGTTTGCTTAGAATGAATCTTAATGATTCAGTTATTTCGATTAATGAGTAAGGACAGATAGCATTTGTTATTTCCATAACATGGAATGAAAATGCTTTTGCCTTTAGAATTAATGTGGCACAGTATTATTTTCAGGTAATGCATTCCACATTCACTACACATAATGGTATGGAATTCACGTGGCGCTTTTATTAGTCTAATAATTTTCATTATGATTAATAACATGATAAATTAAGCCTAAATCAACCTCCTGTTTAAAAACTTCTATGGCGAACCAAATTGAATATACTTGCACTACAGTCAGTTTTAAATTGCCACAATCTTGCATGCAGGATATACATATGGTGTTATACAGCATCTAAATGGCTATCACCAAATTATAATATCAATACATTATAATAGACCATACAAGTAACGAAAAGCTTATAAACTATTTGAAGAATGTTGCTCGTTTAACGTGAAGCTAAAACAGTAGATTGTATTTAAAAATATAATTGCTTCTAAAAGTTAATTCTTATTTTCTTTTTATACGTAACCAACAAGCTAATATGTCCAACAACATGAATTATAGTAAGATTACCTGCGTCTGAAGTCTTAACCAGTTAAGCTGTTTTGATATTTATTATCTATCTCCACTTCAAAAATGATGCAAGTCATGTCCCCTACTTATAAGAACATCAAAAGATTACTGTACTAAAGAGATAAGAAGTCCAGGACAAAGAATAAACAACTACTAAACCTAAGTAGCTGTAGATGTCTGCAACAACAATTTCACCAAATGAATGATGGAAATAGTGAATCAGCATGAGCTTTATTTTTTCTTCAACCGTGTCTTCTAGGTTAGATTTAGGACCATTTTCCTTTTCTTAGCTTTATAAAATGGTTTCTCTTAAGTGGAATAAAGAAAATGTTGGGGAAATGCGTTGTAACAACTCGTTAAAGCACAAACGAAAGCCATAAAAATTTAAAATATGTGTTAAAAACGAATCAAAATGATCACTGCCGGAATTGCGGTAAAGCCAGCTAACTCTGTCGATTTGTAGGAACAGCTAAATCTTAAAGTAGGAAGTTATTTCTTAAGAAAAACGAAGAAAAAGTACCTAGAATCAAAGAATAAGCCTTAAATCTGAACTATTGCAAATTGTTAGATATAGTCTTATTAAAGTGATCGAAATACTTATAAATGGTAATCATAATAAATCTGTGTTCAGTGAAAGGAAATACTGAAGATGCGCGCACGCAAAGGACTTTAGATATTTTTCAGCAAAACAGTTTATAAAAGAGTGGGTCATTTCATCATCTTTTTGACTTTCTTTCAAAACTTGATATTGGCATTCTCTCTCAAAGTCTAGACGATATAGTTTTCGTTATTTTCAGCTATATCGCGTAGTAAAAGTTAGATGGGCAAAATCATTTATTACACTTTTTTGGAGCTTCACCCGGTTTCGAACGCTAATAAAGATGCTGAAACATGTATAAAGCAATAATAAATTGGCTACAAATTTTATATTTATTTCTAAAGAAACTGGTTATATGTTTCTCGAGCTTAATGACGTTGCATATTACTCTAACTAGAATAATGAGAATATTTTTTAATACTGTGAAGTCTATTTATAGAGAGTCTTCTCTTTTATGCAGATTATAGAAAAAAGTCATTTCTTATGGTTTTGAAACTGCAAATTTCATAAATGGCCTGTCGATGACTTTTAAATAGTATCTTACTGTTAAAACTTTAAACATAAAAAAATATATTCATAGCGTAAGTTGTGTGTTATTTCTACCTTGTTTAGCGCATATATTTGCAAGAATATTTAGCTTTTCTACTTCGTTTTAACAAGTTTAAATTTTTATACAAAGCTGTTTTCAAATTAAATTTTATGAATATTTATTTTTAAATTCAATCACTTTAAAACAAATTTAAAATTAACATAAATATTTCTTTATTCTTTGAATTACTAGAGATCGAATCGGTATTAAATATCCAATTTTTCCAAACTCATTTTTTTGTAAAATTGTTTTTTTTTAAAACTCATGATGAGAATAAAATTTCCTATATTTCATTATAACAAAAATCTTATTTTTAAGCATCTTTGAAACATTTCAAACGATAATTGAAAATTTTAACATTCATCGATTTAAAACTTTCTAACTCGAATAGTAATATGGAAAGTTGTTCTGAAAATATCATTAGCAAAGATTTCTAAAAAATATTAGCATCTTCTATAGAGGCTCCATATTCCAAATCAATACATATAAACTCAAAGGAATTGACCCTAGTTTAATGATATAGTTCTATGGAAGCCTTTAACCTATGGCCTTCTGGTCTGAATTCAAAACTTAAGACTCCATGCTACTTCGATTCTACTACGTAGATGAATACCAATAAACTGTTTTTTTCATGAACTTATCAACTTTGCTTTTCTAGCCGAAATCGATTTTTGATCACAGTTTTCATGTCATTAAGGATATTTCACATTATGTCGCAAAAAGAAAAAAATTCATAGAATTTAGTAGTGTCCTGAACATAAAATTTGCTTTATGAAATATAACTGGTCATTAAGAATTTTTAAAATGTTTTATGACGTTAAATTACCGTTGCCTCAAGCACTTGGCATAAATCAAGCATAAAGACATTCACGGCGAAAAGTAGTCAGTTCCTACTTAATCACCGACAGTCCTTATATTTTAATAAATAATTCAAAATGGTCATGCATAAGGGACCTCTATCGAACCCCAAGGTCTCTTCGATTAACTAAAATCTTACAAAACCCTGAAATACAATTAATTATAAATTTGCAACTGCTGATAGTTAGGTCATCCAAGCCAGTTTTTATTGGTTTTAACAGTCAGAAAGCAATTTCATACAGTTTACATGCATTCAGAAAGCTGTAATGTAAAAAAGTTAATCAGAAATTATTTCTATAAATGACAGTTATCTTTTTAATAAATATTATATCTTTAGATACATAATTTTTAACATGATATAACCTTCATTTAAAAATACTTTTAACTATTGAGTTATTTTAACAAACGCAATATAAGTCCTGCACGATAAGAATAGCTGCCAAACATGAGAAGTGATTTAGAATAAAAGGATTGGTTGCTATTTTTCCAATACTTACGAGAACAATTGTTACTGTAGGGACATTTCTTTTTTAATTTAATATATTTAAAATTCATAGAAAATTGACGATGCAGAAAAAAAAATTCTTCCGCATATCATTAAAACTCTGCATCATTTTAATCATGTAGTTCTCAAACTTGTCAAAATTCTAAAAATGAGATGATAATTTGTTTATCCGAAATATTACTAAATTTGGTTCTTTTAATACAAGTAGAGCAAATACGATTATCACATAGTGAATGCAATAAAGAAAGCATTTTTATATGATTGATTTCACATTAAAATGTAATTGTTTTGCTATAATTTTAATTTTATTGTAATTAATAACTCGCATATTATTTACAGAATTTTCTTCACATTCATTCAATAAACACTTTCTAAAAAAATATTGTGTTTAAAGAATATTTTCTTGCCTCCCAAGTTACACATAGTTTGTTACAGCAAATATGAAAAGATAACTATTTGCATTTTAAGGTTTTAATAATTTTATACCGTCTGCTACCCGAAACAAATTTTCTTCTGCTTACAATGCAAGATATGATTTTCCTTAAGCTTGCGTTTGGTACATATCCGAAATCATAAAAAAAACAATATCACTTCTGTCACTAGAAAAAAAAAGACTAGACGAAACAAGGAAACACCTTAGGATTCAATTAACGTAAATGAAATAAACTGCAACTGATGACAATAATTAATCATAATATTCCACTGCTTGGTTTTAAGAAGATTGCCTGTTACTCTGTTGAAGAAATGTTTTTAAATATTCCAAGGACAATTTTAACTACATTTATAATTACTTATCTGTAAATAAAACCCAATTTAATTACTTATTAGTTCTTACCGTTTTTATAACCATATTCAGTTAAAACATTTTACGAAATTATTAAAACAAAGTTTAGTTTACTTACAATAAATTTGCTTTTTTTTTAAAAGTACGAAATCGTAATATTAAATTAATGTTGCATTTTGCTAGAAAAACTATGAAGACGCTAATTAATGCTAACAGTACATATCAGTTTAAATATATTTAATAGTTAATTACGATTATATAATTCTTCAATATCAATCTTTTTTTTTTCTTTGTAATGAATGCTAGAAAGACAAGTTTTCCAGGGTGGCGTATTTTTTTAAAACTGAAGTCATTGAACAAAAAAAAGTATCAATTGGATCCAGTATTATATTTTCTAAAATACATTTGGGTAAGGTTAAGTTGTGAACAGAGTACATAGAAAAATCATAGGTTAGCTGACACTGTCTAGTAATATAAAGCTGCGGTTTGAAATAAAAAATGAGTTAATATTTCTAGCTACACATTTTTATATATCTAAATGTATAAAAAAATAAGTGAAACCTTAAAGGGAGCCCAGGAAAAGAGAATCTAAAACTTTCGTATATGCCTCAGAGTAGTAAATGTCTTCTGAATCTTTTCTACATAAATATATTTAATTTTACCAATTTCTTCCAAACTGTAATTATTATGAATTAAATCACACATTTTTTGACCATATTATTAAACCAGAAGAGTTTCTATAGAATCAATAAAAAGTGTGCAAAAAAAAGTGCAAAGGTACGTAATTTACACAAATATTTCTATTAAAATTTCTTTATTTTAAATATAGAATATTTTTAATTCTATAATTCAAAGAATTTCTATATACATTACTCTTAAGTATACGGAAAGTATCTGTTCGTAGTATATGGATAATATCTGTGGAAGTAGAAAAGGATATTTATATGAATAAAAAATCATAGCATGATAAGATTTATATATATTTATTATCATTAAAAACGATAACTATTTAGATTATTTATATATAAAATGATTTTTTTGCGTTTGTTGGGGGGATGGAGGCCTTTTTGTTTCTTTTATATCAACATAAAATCTGAAAGCACATGTAAAATATTATTTCACTTATAAGATTTTAATCGGTAACAGAGGAATTATTACATTGCATAGAGGAATGATTACTTAATTTAAATTTGATCAGTGATAATCAAAATATATCACTTTTATTTCAGAATAAAATATTACTAATACCCTTTTCAAGAATACTGATTCTGAGGTATTCTAAAACTATTTCTGAAACTACCGAAAAAAATTCTTATCATAAAAGATAACTGTATAGAAAACTAGATTGGATAAGCTTTAAGACTACTATACTCTCACTTTAAAATATTTCGTTAAATATTCTCAATATTTAATCAATCTAATTAAGTTAACATAAGAAGAAGTCAAGAAAATTCCTGCAGCATAATTATTACGTATTGTCTTATATTAAATTCATCAACAATGCCTAACTTATCTGCATGTGAAAACAAGTAATATCAACAAGCATTTAATGAAATTTTTTAGATGCAGGTTTTGTTAATATGGAGGGAAATCACATTTTCCAAATATTTAAGGCTTCAAGAATGTTTAATTAAATAAAAGGTGATAAATGCTCATCTTTTAATATAAGCTGTTAGATGCTAATTTGCTTTAGTTATGATTAAAAGATTGTTTTAAGATTTGTGAGAGAAAATTCTTCAGATTATTCAACGACATGCGTATAGACTTTATCAGTTTTTTTAGATTAACTTTTTTTTTGTATTTCATTCTAATTTTTCTTATTATAGCACCACTTAATTACGTCACGAATTGTAATAATTGTGCTTGGGAGGAAATATAGCACATTCTTTTTAATTACCTAGGACTTGGATCCCTATTAATAAAAGCAAAAATATTCTTACAATTATTTAAGCAATCCATACATCATACAGAATATTTGAAGAAACCAGTCGTTATTTATATTATGCAAAACAAATAATCTGTCTCAGAATCACTGTCAGGATTTCTCTTTACTAAATCAGGTGGTCGTATGCAATATTTATATCATTGCAGTCTTCATGTATAGCAACTTCTTTAAGCAAATCTTTTCATAATCCGAGTTTCTAAATTTTTGAATTCATGACCAATTTCTCCTAATTTATCAACTGGCACATATTATTAAATTTAACACTTTCTAGTTTAGAATATACTTAACATTATACCATGTATCTATTCTTATTTTCTATTATTTTAAGCTTATTTACTTAATGAATGAAGCATTTTTATTTTTAAAAAATTAATAAAATCATGCATTATTATGATACAGTTAATCATAAATTTTCCGTCATTGAGAATGGGAAATTTAATTACTTCAGATTATTAAATATTAATTGCATTTGTCTGCCATCCGTCTGTCGCTCATGTTACGGCCATATTAAAATATGTTACCTTATTTGAATTAATGTAAGCCATTAACTTAAGGGAACACGAACTATTTTCTGAAGATAAAGATCCCTTTTTTCTATCCATTTTTTGAAAAAAATCTTTACGAACAGAATTTGCTTGAAAATCATTTTAAAATATTTGAATTACATATTTCTATATTTTAAATTCAGAAGATAACTTTCTATATTTTTCTTTCTTTCAACATAAGATAAGTAGTTGCTTACATAGAATACTTTGGTTTTCTATTCTGATTAAGAAAACTGTAGAAACTGAGACCTAGATTTACTTTTACATTTTAGCCAATGTAACCAGTCGAAGACAATTATTTGTTTGAAATTATAAAGCAATACCGCTGCTACTCCATCATTCAAGGGACTTGGAGCTTTTAAGTTATCAAAACGAATGCTTTTGATGAGTTCAGTCTAAAGAATTCAATATTGTTTCGATAAACTAACGAAAAAGGAAGTTCGAGTTTTTAAGTTTCAGATTAAATTATATGAATAAGAATGCATACACAGATCATTAAAAGAAAGGAAGTGAACATCCAAAGAAATGACCTCGGATTTACAGTGACAACAACCATGGTCTTGAGGATTCGAAAACCAAAATTTTGTACCTTTTCATTTGCACGTATTGATGGTCCTGTTTAAAGGACAATGGCTAAAAAACTGACTTTTCCCATTTTTTATTTAATTCTAAATTAAGAGAAAATTTATTACCAACAAATTAGAATGACGAAATCTCTAAATCTCAGTATTATTATAGATTATAAAATGACAGTATCTCGAAACTTGATATTTTTTTTAAATTAGAGTGTCATACTTATTTTTAATCCTGACACCATATAGATATATATGATTCCAAGAAAATTGAATTATATTCATAGTTTTTCAGAAAATTTTAAATCACTTCCATAAGAAATGTTAGAGACATTGTTATCTATTGTCTCCTTATGTTTGATTCCTTCTTATAGTAATGGAGTTCTGATTCTATGTTAATGGGTCCAAACTTGAAGCTTGTTTATTGGATCAATACCACTGAGTGAAACCATAATCCATACGGACCGTCGTCGGGGATCACATGAGCCTAATCTGATATAGCATGTTTGTGACAGTCTACTAAGGATTGTTGGTCTCAATACACCTCTCCGTCACCTACAGGAGTCCAGATTAGGCCTTCAGCAAGAGTGGACGGTAATTTATATAATCCTAATCAACACCCACTTGCAGAGTAAGAAAACAAGCGCAGTGGAAATAACAGGATCTTTGAGGAGAAATATCATTCTATGATAGTGATTATAGGCGCAAAAGCATCTATTCCAATCAGTAACATTTTTCTGACGCATCCATGATGAGAACTTAATTTATCCTTTGCCGATATTTTTCTTTACGAAATAAATTTCAAATCACAAAAAGTCCGTTAAATTCGAAAAAAATTATATATGTATAGTTTTTATTAAATATGGTGAAAAGTTGTATGAAAGCACTTTGGCTTCTCTGAAGTCTGATTGTACCATGTTACAGAAAACAATTTTTAATATTTACCATACATTTTAAAAGTGTCAAATAATAAAATGCTGCTTCATTCATTAATCTCTGCACACATAATGTTTCAAGTTTGCAGATATATGCTCATTTCTAAATTTAGAAACAAAATTATATGAAAAAATTTATTTCATAACTGCAAATTTAATCAATAGAGAAAACATGTCATATGCTAACATTTCCGTGTAGTACTTTTTCCAATCATTATTTCAAAAATAATTGGTAATCAAAATATTTTTTGTATTGACAGTTGCAGTATCGATTTTATAAAGAAGAAAAATTTTAGAAACTGAACAGTTAGATATTCATGAGAAATGATGGAATGGCTATTAAGAAAATAAAATTCTTTGCTCGAAATTTGCATTTTCTAAAAGAATGATATACTTCAATAATAAAGAATTTTTGGAAACACGGGTGATCTATGTTGCATGTAATCGTAATGCTCAGCTACAAATGACATTTTTTTAAATATCCTGCATCCTTATAGGAAGTGAATATGCAGAATGATTTAGTGGCGACAAATTACAGGATTTTAACTTCTCTGAGCAGAAATGTGAAAAACGAGGTTGTATACAAATGATACAGAAATTATCACTTTGGCTAGTTTTTTTTATGTTCTCATGCTAGAGGAAGAACAGTCTGTTCAGAATTCATTGTTACAAAAATGACATGTGGAGAATACTGTAACATAATAACCTGTCTTTATACAGCATTCGTGGAGGCTATGCACTTTTACAAAATTTACATGGACAACTATACGATAGTCGCCTACAATTTTTCAGTTGGGCCTTAGTTCTTACAATATCAAATCCTTCCTTTTTGAGAAATATAGTTTGGATAGAAGAATGTCATTTTAATCTAGAAAAAGACATTAATCTTCAAAACGATTACTTTATGATAAAAATCTGTTATTCGTGCAAGATGTTCATCATCACTGGTAATTTTCTATAAATATCGGGTGTTACATTTTTAGACATTCGCTGGTAAGTCATTTTCTGCAATAGTATACTGAATAGTTACCGATGTATTCAATTAATTTTGATTAGGATTATGTCTGACCTAAGGGATAAATTATCTTCGGCAATCCACTTTCTGTATATATTTAAGGATAAAAATCAAAACGCCTGTCTATGTCAGAAATCTTAAATTGGATCTCGCTCTCGGACATTTTTAAGGGAATACAATTGTGCAGAGATTTCGAAGAATGTGCGATTCTTTTCTTTTTATGCCTCTTAAATACATTGTGATATGAATATTATACCTGAAACAACGAAAAACTAGCAAACATACCAGTTCAGAGGTATGGAAAAATGTTCCATGTCAGATAATTTGATTTTTAATGTGTCAAATTTTGCAGATAGAAACATGAAAATTTGTGTTTACAAATATGAGTATAAGAAAAAAAATTTTGCTTATTGATTTTTTTGTAATTTTATTTTCCCCCACTTTAGAATATAGATTTAAGTATCGTGTTTTATGAAATTTTACAGTTGTAAATTTATGTTTAAAGCAATAGTTAGATAAATACATGCTTGTTCCACTATTTGGGATATTCGATATATATCGGTTTATTAAAAGTGAAAAATGTTAAGTACAAGAGCTGCTATATTTTTTGTTGTTGTTTCTTTCAAAATTGATTGATTCATTTAAATTTAACTATTTTTCTTCTACAGTTCAATTATGTTGTCAGTTCGTGTATTTTTTAAATTTCTTAAATAAATATCGAGTTTATAATTTTTTTCTTCAAAATATAAGAATATTGTGTAATATTTAAATCATCGGACAACTGAATATTGAAATTTCTGAATAATCTTTTGAATTGGGAATTGGAAATTCAAGTATGTTTTATTACTTCAGTCAATGAAGTAAAATATTTTAATATTATCCGCGCAGTTGCAAATTTT
Organism: Argiope aurantia; assembly: GCA_026543865.1. Lineage (NCBI taxonomy): Eukaryota > Metazoa > Arthropoda > Arachnida > Araneae > Araneidae > Argiope > Argiope aurantia. The sequence continues at coordinate 257,632 of JAPMOR010110118.1, forward strand.
TATCTTCCATTCTTACCAATATACCTAGCCATCACACTTGCAATGAAATAACAGGAAAGGAGAATTAGTCTTACAAGGTAATAAGAAGCAAGACATTCGCTCAGTTAAGAAATGGAATTCTTAAGAATTTTTGCGACTAAGCATAGAGAAAGCCTGTAAAGAAAAGGCATGTTTAAGGAAACAGTGACAAATCATATTTCCTAGAGCTTTCAATTTTCATTCATTCATTCATACCATTACAGTGATATCCCACATTCTCTTTTATCATTGTATGTATACATATCTTGATAACGAATTTTTATCTACACTTTTCAAAAAAGATTTTTTAAAAATTGAACGATAAATATTTATCCTGCTTCATTTTATTCAATATGACGTTTTAGTTACTAGGCTATATTTCAAATATGATGTTGAGCAATATTTTCAAAAATTGATTTCCATTATGCGCGAAGTAAACAAGCATGATCACCTAAACATTTTAAATGGCCTACATAATTTCTAAACAAATTCCAATCAGTTGTGATATTGCTTGCGAAGGAAATAGTAAAAAAGTGCTGTAAATGGTAAGGATGCATCAAATTTAAAAAAGAGTTGAAACTTCAAAACTTTTTGTAAATTATTATTCGAAAGACTAAATTAAATATTATATTCTTAGATTAAAATTTTAATTCAAATAATTTCCGAACTAAAAACTTTTCAGGAAAAATGTGGTTTTTATAAATAATCGCAATAAGATTAAATACTTCTCATAAATTATTGACAGGGATTAAGATTTAGAAATCTAATTTCATTTCTTTGAAATAATTAAACGTAAATAAATTCATTTTATTGTTTGTTTTATTTTAAAAATTAGGTAACATTCTACCTTGAAATAAACTTTTTTAAATTTCAGGTAAGTTTTAAAGTTATTACTTTTTAAAATGTTAAAACCATTTAAAAATAACCGTTAATTATTTAAAATATAATTGAAAAAGAGCAAAAACATTATGGTGCCTTTAATATCATGAAAATAATTTTGAAATGGATATTATATGAGGCATAAAGGAACATTGAAAAATTGAAAAGACAAGTATAAAATGAGGAAAAAAAATAAGAAGCCAGATTCTAATTTGCTCTATCCTACTTTCTTAACAAAATTCATCTCAAAACATCCTAATAGGAAAAAAATAGAATGACTTCTATAGAACGCAGAATAATTTTAATCTAGGGAATTAAGCATTTCAAGAATTTCGTTTAAACATTAATACTTAAGAGAAAAAAATTCGTTTTAATAATGGAGTTAAGTGCATATATTTAAAAATAAGTAAATCCTTGAAACTAACAACGATAGCAAAAAACTCACCATTTTTGTATATGTATTAAAAAAACGGCAATTTAACTTTTTGGAAAAAAAATTTAAAACGAAAAAAAAAATTCTTGTCATTGTTACAGACTAAAAAACACTAAAATGTTCAAAAGCATATCTAAGATTTTTTTTATTTCAATAGAAAAAATTTAATAAACTTCTCAAAATTAATTGCGTTTCGGAATTTGAATAAAAATAGCAACTATTTTTCAGTAACACAATAATTCATTTTTTACTGAATTTTTATATTCTCGTATATGAATCGAAAAGAAAAAAATGCTCTAAGCATTAAAATATTTGATCTTTTAATCAGTTTTCAGACATAATGAGGTCAATTTTTTTTGGAGGGGAGAGGGGAATTTCGACAATCTTTATGACCACTATTACTAAAAAAAAAGAAAAATTTGAGACAGACGGGTGGGAAGTTAATGCGTAAAGAAATTTGTAGCTTTCTCACAAATTTTGGAAGAAATTCATTCAAATGAAAATTTAGTGTATGAGGAAAAGTGAAGAAAGTGATTAGCAAACGCCATAAACTAAATATATAAAAATTGGTACTTAATTTCATGGTTAAAAAGAGAAACACAAAGGCCCGAAGGAGGAATATAAGAATAATATCAATTCTTTCGTCATTAAAGCAAAATTAGTTATATCTTTAAATTATATACATACGATAAATGTTAAGTACAAATAATTTTAGTTTAATGAGAAAGATAGTTTTAATTAAATTACTTATTAAATAATGAATTATATTATTTAGGGTGGTTTGAAAACACGTGATAATTATACTCCTTATTTCCATGGGTTTTTTTTTTAACAATTTTTAGAAAAGTATTTTTTTCTACCTTTATTTGCTGTCACACAGATAGCCGTTTGTATGACATCTTTTATTTCTTCGAGTTTCTGCTCTCCAAAATTACTTCGTAAAGTTAAAAATTATTTGTTAGGTTGCTGGAGATCATAAAAAGACTTTCTTTATGGTCTTCAGAAGCCTTTCTGTGATTGGCGTGAAGTCGGATAAGGTTAAGGGCTAAATTTTCAAAAATTATCTTCTTTTCGAATTTTGGTGTAGCTGCTTTTGTAATACTCAACATCACACAGGAATTAACAAAAGCATTTTATTATAGTGAAGAAAGTACTAACATAGGCCATCTCTTTCAAATTCTGACTGAAATATGGAGCTTCCATTTCAACTATGACACCAATTGAATCTTCAGGCAAATAAATTTTTTTCTGGCATTCTGAAATATTTTGCACTGTCATCTAAATATTATTGTCATGTAATACGCAGAGCAAAACAACATTTCTTATTTCTTTAGGTAGGTTGGAAACGTTTGTAGTTTTCTTCTGAAATCCAAATAAATATTTGTATTTCACCCTTAGTTATAAATAATGAAGAGTAATTCATTGTTGTTCGAATTGTTTCTACTAATGCATTCTTTTTCTCCAATAATTTAAGTAAAAGGGAATAAGACGAGTACCAGTTATCTATAATTATAATACCCCCTTATTTGTAAGTTTTGCATCAATCTTATAGCAGTTTCACTTACACTGTTATCCACTTAATCAGGATCGTCAGGCTAGAAACGTATAAATTTAGAAGTATAAAATACTCATGAATCCATCAGAGGAAATAGCTTTATTTCATACTGGGATATAGGTTTTTCTAGCATACATGGTTGCTAAAATAAAATTATTTCTCATATTCCTTCTAAATTAGAACTGTCTAAAAGATTCCAGATTTCCATCAAAGGTGAAAACTTGTCCTGTACCATACAAGTTTTATTAGTTCCCTCTGAATTTTTAAAAATATTTTATGTAGCCATTACTCGATTCTTGATGCCTTTAACGTGTTTGCACACCATCGGACAACATCGGAGACTCTCAGCAGAAAAAAGAATTTTGTGATTCATTTCTTGTTGCAAGATGATCATCACTATTAACAGTACTCCGATCCTTCACATTCGATACTTTATGAATTCCACTCTACAGAATAAGACTTGATTTCAAACTAAGACCAAAACAAAGAAATAATCTATATGCTTTTGATATTAATTTTTTTTCAAACTAATTCCTTACTTCTATCAATATAATAGCCATTTCTTTTTAATATTTCAAATGTGTTATGAACAACAAAAGTGATCAGGCATCTGAAGAACTTCAAGTATTTTAATGTTCCCAGGAAGTATTATAATTTTATTCTTGGCTGTAGCTCATATTCCCGAGACTTTGCTTTCAATCGGGTTTTGTCGTATTCACCCGTAAATAAACATTTTCGAAAGTCAGCAAGGAAAATACAAAATACATCAATTGATTCCTTATCATATTTTGTGACCGAGGATAATGTCATGTATAAATTAATCCTTTGCTAATTCTTCATCTGCAGCAACAATATTTTCTTTATTGATCGAAACTTCAGCAAGTATCTTTGGCTATAGTTTTTTTTTTCCTTCATCATAACTCTAACAAAGACACATCGTTCTCTTTCTACTATTTTCTCTTAATTGAGCTAAGAGAATTGCTGACATGAGGATAGGCAAGGGATTATTTAACCACCTTTAACTGAATTCCAATGAAGAAAGGAATTTTTCCCCAAAAAATGGATGCGCTTTTTGATTATGACTTTGAATGCAGTAAGAATGGATTTGATTTTTAATAATACAAAGAGAGTCAATATCTTTAAATTATCGTAGCTTAGTGTGTTAAAGGATTTTTCTCATCATCAAGACTTAAAAAATATTTTATATAATATGATTAGATAAACTGGAGATAAAAGATCAGAGAAAAACAGTCTGAATAGAATCTTCAATGTGAAGCAAATTTGAATTCAAAACTAGGTTAATACTACAGTGAAAAAGAATAAAATTGATGTTCACGTTCTTAATTAAGATGCAGAATACCGTACTTCTACCTCTTCATAAAAATATAATTTGGGATGGCATTGTAATTTAGCTGCTTAATTTTAATCTCAATTTTTATTCGTTTTAAGAAGATTGAACAAAGCACAATTTCTATTACACGATCATAAAGGTTTGAGTTGTGCGCTATAAAATAAATAAAAATAAAGTGGCAAGAAGAAAATAACACATCAGGACAATCATTGCAGTATGTAGACTGAAGCAAATTTTTTCAGAAATAAAAGTAATTTTGCAAGGAAATTGATTTTACAAGTACAAACCTCATAAAAGTTCATAACCAAATGCTTTCACGAATAAAAAATACATATACAGCATATATGCATTATTGTTTGAGAATCAGGTTTTACAATGATGGGTTAAAAAAATTGGAAATAATTCATAATTTAATTGTATAAAATCAAAATATATATTTTTGCTATGAATAAACAGAAAAAGATAACCAGTAATATATCAATCTTTCAACCGTTTTTAAAAAATAAGTAGAATAAGAAATAAAAAAAGTGTATAGCGGACAAATTGTTAATAAACACATAGAAATGCAACGCTAATTTGAAGACACAGATGACAATTCAGAAAAAAAAAATCCGAATTATGTTTCAAGTTTGAAAAAAAAAAGTTGAAATAGTTAATTACATGAATAAATGATATAAAATGACGAAAAAAATTTATCTCCCTAGATGTTTATATATATAACTATAAATAATCCATTTAATTATTTTACTCCATAAAAGGTTTACATTCTGTAAGCATAAAGTACATTTATGATATTTAAAATACGAATTGTACGACATGATATGCAAAAATACATTTAAAGTCATTAAATAGACATCAATTACAACATATTTAAAGCAAAGTTCGTATAAAATTGCTTTATATCGTTATTATTTGCTGTAATAGAAGCTCTCAAACTTGGATTTCAAATTTGAAATGAAGGGAACGTTCTTTAGTACTGAAATGTTCATGCTATTAATCTTATTAAAAAAAACATTAGAAAAGTTTACAGAGAATGCAATTTAATTCATATTCAAGGAAAACAATCATTCTTCTAGATGAATAAAAAAGGAGAAAAAATTATATTCACACAGAATTCTTACTAATGAGCATTGACTTTCTATTGCTCAGCAAATTAGCAATTAAACCGATATTCGTCTCAGTTTATTTTAATTTATTTCAAGAGAAGCTTTTCACAATCATTGTATTTCCTAACTATTCGTTGAATCTAAATTACATTCCAATCTATTTCGCCTTGAATTTCAATTACTTCGTAAAAGTGATGACCTCAAGTTAGAAACATAACAGAGAAACCATTAATCTGCTTTTATGGCGATTAGTTTAAATACAGGTTTCAAGTAAAATAATAATAATTTGCTAAATATGATAGCTGATAATATTAGAGCGTTGCAGAAAAATAATGAGAACGGGAAGACATCGGCCGTCGAAATTGTGTAATGATAGCTTTTACAGAACTAAAGTTAGAAATATTTTCCAAGATTAAGGAATTAAATGCTTTGAAGTTTTCTTGTAATTTAGAAGCAACTTGTTGGTTTTAGAGAAGAACTACATAATTATATATTGTGATTTTAGAGAAATAATTTCTCCGTGTATGCTTCTGAAATAAAAACTTAAATTAATGAAAAATGTATCTTTCTGAAATGAAAACTGATATGATGTTAATATCTGTTAAAAACACCATTTCAAAGTTCATTAAATATTTAAATGCATGCATAAATCTTCTAATGTTTGATATTTTATGTAACATCATATGTATCATAATATACATACGAAATTAAATAATAATTGTAACTAATTCTCACAAATATAAATAAACCTAGTATTTACATAGCGTATTTAACTATATTTAGTAGTTAAAGAATTAGACCAGTACAGTTCGTCGTTTTCTTTGGGTTAACACCTTTTATAGATTCAAATTAAGTGGTAATTAATATAGAGACTTTCGTTTCACTCCAGTTTAGGCTGTTATTCATATGGTTTCCTAAAAAGAGTAAGAGGGGAATAATACTAAAGTTAATAAAATTTTTGGCACAAAAAAGTTAATCTAACGGAGAAAAGAAGTGAACACATCAAACTACACTCTCGGGTATATTTAAATTTGAAATAAGCAAAGAAAATTCTTTTCGTTCAGACTGAGTTACGAGACAAATTTTAATAAAACATTCCAGTCGGATTTCAAATATTTCTTTATATTATATATAAAGAAATTAATAAAAATAAAACGCATAAAAGGACTTACTAAAAATTCAAAGCACAAAATTTATCTGCATTTCATAAAATAGGAACAAAAAAAAAAGACTAAAAAATATTCTACAATTTTGAAAAAAAAAATGTGTTTTAATGCAGAAACTAAGACATATCGTAGCGTGTGTCCTTGTTTTTATGGAAAAAAGGAGCTCTGCTGGACCATAGGCAAAGATAAGACATATAGATGAGTTCACGTATAATCAATGATTATGACTAGAAATAGCAATCTAATTATTTAGGAAAAATTATGTTCAATGTAAAAGGATTCAAAGTGTTGTTTAATTCTAGAACTTTCAATGTTATCAATGGTAAATGCACGGTGAAACGAGCTCGAGAAACAAATATATTATTTCACCAGAAACAGCGAAAGCACAGGTAGCAAAACAACGAAAATACTCTCGAAGACAACACATGCAGAAATCAGCAACATACAAGTGGATTAAATAACAAAAGTACAAATCATTTAGAGAGAACTTACTGAAGATAAGCACAAATAAACTCACAAATCCACCCCATCTCATATATATGCATCAGCTTTTATAGCTCCCGTCACAAAAGCATCGAATATTCGAGAAGAAACCGAGTGTCTCGAATTCCAAGAGATATCAAAAAGATTTCTGCTTAATCGAGAATCGCCAAATTCGTCTCTAAGGCCGAGTATGATTAACCCGACATCCATTCAGCACACGCTTAAGCAATTTGTAAAACTGACAACCTAACTGCGAGACAAACTGCACCGTGAAGCAAAGTCAGATTCGTAACAATGCTCTAGATAAAGAATTTTTTTAGTTCATTTAGTTTAATGAGAATAGTCTTTTGAAACTGCACGAGGATATCCACGGAATTTCAGAACGAAACTATTTTTGGACAAGGTTCAGATATTGAGGAAGTCACCTCACCGTGCAATACCCTCTCAATCTAGCGAGAGACAAGATAAATGAATCACAATGAATTTAACGCGCACCAAGCCCATACAAATTGTGGTCTCGAAAAAGCAATTTTTCTAATTCTTAAGTTGTAATTCTCATATTAGACTACCTTAGCTGCCTTGGGAAATAGCACTCAATTCAAGGTTTATTCCGATATTTATCAATTATAGAACAAAATATATAGATAAAATAGACAATTTTAATAAATGAATCTATTTCTAAACTTTTGAAGAAAATAGGGGGCCTGAAATAAGTTAAATTCAAGAATCACTAAACATTTCACGCTACACAATAGCCAAAGTAAAAAAAAGGCAAAATTACGTCACTGCAAAGTCTATACATTTAATGTCCACAAAAATAAGTAAACAGTGTTTTAATTGCTAATTTTAGAAATGAATGCGAGCTAAAAAAAATGGTTCATATTTTATAAAACTAGTAGATAAATTTTTCATGTTTCGTCTGGAGGAAAATGGTAAAATATATGAAATGAATGCTTTTCTGCATGTAATTCTAAAAA